>JAVTVY010011046.1:0-50187 GCA_036873755.1 Hanleya hanleyi | reverse complement strand
ATATAAAATGAAATACGTGCACCATCTCGTTTTTAAAGTAAGATAAACAAATAATTTCTAGTGGTACAGGTTACAGTTTAATTTTATATGTGAGTTTATATTGATATATCATATCCTACATTTGTTTATCTCACACCAATAGTACAGCAATTTGATGCAAGAAATTAGGGGTGATTCAGCACTTTGAGGTAGAAACATGAAACTTGGCTTATACAAATTTGCTAATATAGGGCATACTTTACCATAACCACGTGATCTGAGATAAGAATACATTTCTCGGAAATATGACTGTATATGGAGTGAAGGAACTTCACAATTAATCATAATGCTGGTATATTGAAGCTCGTAAATATTACCGGACGGGTGAGAATTTATAGTCACAAGAGTTGGTGTGGCTTGACTTGCTTGTATGTACCGTTCTCGGACGAGGCTGTATGTAGATAGACGTGTACTGTCCATTGAGGAATACAATCTGCAAAACACCTGAAAACATGACAGAAACCTGGTACGTAAATTGGATGATGCCGACATTAAATCTATTTTCAGGAAAATACACTGTTGCGGACATTTCTACGGTGTACCATAGAAGTCAAATTACAACTTTGTCAAGCATTCTTTTTACCGATGTACACGGCCCACCTATGGTGTAATTACAAACGACGCAGTATCAATAAGTTCTTTGTGGATTATTACAGCATTCTTAAACACTTTCTAAAAAAAGTTGAGTGAAATTTCACTAAAGTAAGAGTGACAATTGATCCAACTCAATACTTGAGTGAGATTTTCACTCAACTTGAGTTACTTTTCACACAACTTGCGTTAAATACACTCAACTTGAGTGACATTCACTCAAGAGTGGAAATTGATCTCACTCCAGTTGAGTGAACGTGAGTGGTTTTATCTCAAGTTGAGTGAAAAGTAACTCAATATGAGTGAAAAGTAACTTAAGTTTGAGTGAACAGGTACATTTCACTCAAACTTGAGTGAAACAGTTCGCTCAAGTTTTTTTAGGAGCACTTTCTTGGTTGTTCCGAATATGAATTACAAGCGTCTGGTCCGTCATTCAAAATTCAGTTCTCGTCCTTTAAAGAATACCCGAGTTCAAAGACCTATTCCTATTGCATTAGCACCAAATTCAACAGCCATAGTATACATAAACATGGGCTAGTTTCCTGCAGGAGAGAAGCGGGTGAAAACACTATACGGTGTATCACATTGGGTACACAGGTTCTCGTCAGATCACCTAAGTTAAGCAACGTTGAGCTCGGTCAATACTTGAATGGGCGCTCAGGTGCTGTACTGGCTGAGCTTATCAGTGCCCAGGATAATAGGAACTGTGGACACTCTCGTGTTCTGGCACATGTAGGCCCCGTTGTGATATGGCTGAAAACATGTTGAAAAAAACGATGTTAAATCCTACTTACTCACTCACTCGCTCACTGGTTTAATATGTTCTGTTTCCGACGTTAACTAAGACATGTAAGAGCTGTGTTTCAATAATTTCCAATCTTGTATTTCGCTTCATGAGTCGTTTGGATTGCTATGAAAACAATAATACGAAAGCCATTCTTTTGACCGGTCATTTACTTCTTCCTCTGATTAGAATACACTGGATTAAAATGTTATATGTGCATGTCTTTATACATTAGATGAAAATTATATAGAAAATATATATCATTGATAGTAATTTAGTTGCAGTAGATGAATTACATCGTGACGGAATAACCCTTTGCAAGGCACTTTAACAGTTTAAAGTATACTCGTTATTGAAAATGTATTCCGCATAAGCAGACCTGTTTAGGTCTTATCGTATAATTACTGTTGTCAAGTTTGAAATAAAGTATAATATCCTCCGAAATAATGCATTTTATGTGATATAATCGTTGGAAATGTCCGTGACGGAATCACAATGAAAGTCTTCCGTTTTGACGAGTGTTGATTGGCTAATATTTGTGTTGCTCTGTTTTGATCTGATTATTCCAATATATATCTTACAAAGATACTGTACCCAAAGATGATAAGTCTTTATTTCCTCTTGAAAAAAAAACTTCGATTGGTTCATCACACTGATTAAATCTAGTCCATGACCGAATCACAACAAAATCTTATATCTTCTCTGTAATAGAACTATATTAATTAAGCATTTTCGCAAAAAAAGTTATTCCTAAGATGAACTTATCGCTTTTAATTATAATACTCTGTACTGTTATATTGTCCAATGTATACAGTTCCTCTCAAAAGCCTATCTTTGCAACAGTAGGAAGCCCCGCCCCTCCTCCTCCTTTCCCTTCCCCGTCGTGATATAGCTTAAAAAAAAGTTTTGTAAAATGCAGTTTTTCTTGAATTTTCAATTTCCCGAGTGATCAGTTTAATAAATTGTTGAAAAGAATTGTGCCTAAGACATACCTTCTGTACTATTGATGTGTTCCCCGAAATTAAAGGAAGCGAATATAAAAAAACAGCATGCTAATATATGGCCTACGAAAACATGTGGTGTGAATTCTCCGCGAAAAAGCCCGTTTATTATTGACGGGCGCATTCACGCGGTAATTCATGATGAAACGATTTATAACCTTTTTAAAGACATTTACTTATACATTATATTGCATGTACATCCTGTTTTGTCACTAGTCATTATTAACTATTAATTGAAAATTGAGTTTTTTGTTGTTTAGTTTCATATGGACCTCAGATTCATATATGTGTATGGACTGGCACAGAGTACAGGTTAGGGTCAACCCATGCCTTCCCATACAAGCGTTTTTTAACGAATATTCCATAATTCCGGTAGTGAAACGAACCTTTTTGACGAAAAACTATCCGTATAATGCCTCTTCAAATCCTGACATAGTTAGAATTATATGATATGCAAAACATTTCCTGAAAATTCAATTTTAGCTAAAAAGGTTACTATGTGTGGATTCTGGTAAAAGTTACATTTTTATTTCCATTTTCTCACATGGACTACTGACCAAACTATGCGTTTAAGAATTTCAACATCGGCAAAATTGTTTTGTAGAAGTTTCTCACAAAATCATTTTTTCTGCCGAACTGTGAGATTTTTAATTTAACGAAATTTCTGGAAGTACGATCCTGAAGCGAAGTTTTATTATTTGACGCATATTTTCATGTTACTGATTAATTATTGGTAGCTTGTTTCCAAAGAAAATACACCGGGAAAGTAGCAAAACTTGCGCGTTTGAGTTTTTTCGAAATAAATTAATTTATGCAAAACCCTGAATGTAAACTCGCCAATGTTTTTTTCAAGAGATGCGAATAGATATTAGTGTCATATTACAACTATCATTTTATCATTAAAAGTGCAACCGATCGTGGTAATATCAGATATTGATATACCAAACCGTGACGGTTGGTCCTAACCTGGAGTAGTGGAAACATTTATTTAATAAAAGTGTATAGAAGCTGCCACATATGCATAGTTTTGAAATGAAAACATAACCTCAATCGCGCATTGTTTTCTATGAAACAGCCTACTCTTTGGGAATATTAAAAATTGCTATCTCCAATTCAAAACAATTGATTATTGTATAATCAGTCGGCTTTCAAAAATCACCGACTGTATTGAGTAGAGTTATTTTCATAACATTAAAATATTACCGCAACTTTATTTTGAATACGAACTTTTGGACTGAATTGACATTGGTTTGGTAAGTATTCACGTTAATATGTGGAAGTGAATATTGTCAGTCATCCAAATATAACTAGTATGAAATAATAAAGTACTTGTGTTCTTCTCGATAACTATATTTGTCGAATTGACGTTCGACGTCAACTGACGTAAAAAAAAAACTTTATCCAGAAGAACAGAATGACGTTATTATTTCTTATTCACTTGTATGCTTTCCACATTTAAGTCCCACTAAAACATATTTTCATCTGCGTCCACCGGAAATTTTATGAACATGTCCTGAACACCATGAGGATATTGAAGTACATTTGTTCATACAGCCCGAAGACCCGGGTTAAGCGGAATTAGACACAAATTAGGAAACGTAAAGCCATGGGTCTTGCACGCTTCGCTCGTATTTTGCTATCAGCATGCGATTTGTATCGCAAAATTTGAGAAACTTTGAGTGGAGGTGCTTGGTGGTCTAACCCTGATATATAAGTTTCTGCAATAATGTTTTGTCGTAAAGTCGACGAGAAAGAAGGCGCTCTTCATTTTTTATAGAAATATAGATCTTAATATAATGTGACGTTAGGGCTATCTGTAGTTTCCTTCAAACCCAGTCAAGGTGGATATATATATATATCCTTCATTGCGTCATTTATATATCCATTATTCAGACCGAAAAGATCGTTTGGAGAATGAGAAGGAAAGGGAATAGCCTTCTTCAGTACGTTTTACCCCTCAGCCTATTACACAGAGGGGTCCTGTCGTCGGCATGTACGTCCAGTCGTCTGCCTGGTCGTCAACACATTTCGGGAACGTTCTAGAGACTTCAAATTTGGTACACATGATTGTTTGGTGGTCAACTACAAGGTCATTTAATTTGGGTACATTGCGATGGCATTTTGGTTTCCATGGGAACGTCCCGGTAAAGGTCTAAGCGACGTGAACGCGATAAAATTTTAACCGCTGCATCTATAGATTTTAAATTTGCTATGTAGCATTGCTGGGTGTTTAATCACAAGCCTTACGAATATGGGTACATTGTGATGACTTCTGTCGTTTCCATGGCAACGTCTCGAAAGAAATGTCTATATATGCAGTTTTGAATGCCATAGAAGCCAAACTGTTCCAGCTAAAGACTTCAAATTTGATATACAAGAATGATGTGTGCTCAACCACAAGCCTATTAAATTTGGGTGCATTGCAATGATTTTTTGCGATTTCCATGGCAACATCACGAAAAATGTCAATGTGACGATGTGAACGCATTCTAAGACAAACTGTTGCACCCAGAGATTTCGAATTTTGATATACAGGACTGTTGTGTACTCAGTCATAAGTTCATCGAATATGAGTTCATTGTGATGATTTTTGTGTTTCCATGGCAACGCCACGTAAGGCGCGTATGACGATGTGAACGTGACAGAAGCCAAACTGTTTCTGCTAGAGACTTTTAATTTGATATACAGCATTCTTTGGTGGTCAACCACGAGCCTATTCAATTTGGTTACATGGGATGATTTTCGTGATTTCCATGGCAACATCACACAAAATGTTCATATGTTGACGTGAATGTGACAGAAGCTAAGCTGTTGCAGCTAGAGACTTCAAATGTGGTATACGGGATTGTTGAGTGGTCAACCACAAGCCTATTGAATCTGGGTACATGCAATAATTGTTGTGGTTTCCATGGCAATGTCACACAAAATGGTCATATGACGATGTGAACGCGATAGAGACCTAGAGACCTAGAGACTAGGTCTTCAGACCTAGAGACTTTCAATTTAGTCAAATTATAACATCTCGTTCAATGCATCCAACTTCCTACTCTGAACTTCAACATATTTTAATCTTCAAAGCAACTGTATTCAATCAAATCTTCCAGGCTTTACTTGTGCATTTTCCACTCTCTGACTGAGGGGTTGTTGCGCCTGTTAGGTGATTCCTCTGGTTGTGAAGAACGATACACAAACATTTTTTATTGAACCATAAAATGTTACAATTTAAATGTACATAATGAGATGAGACATTTTGATGTATCATTCCCGGGTCACGGGTCACATCCAGGTCAAAAAGGTCAAAGGTCACTTCCGGGCACGCGACGGCCCAGCAAGAGTGATCTGCCCCTACACAAGGCCCCAGTGACTTCAAATGTTAATCTCCCGGAATGCACGTCATCAGACATGGTCCCCGACAATATCGCCAGATATATGCCCAGCATACATGACAAGCGGGGAACCCTCAGTTTCTCCACATAACCATACAGCGAGGTAGGGGAAATGCCCCCTGGTCCTAGCTGAATTCGAACCCCTACTGCGCGCTACAGAAACGGACACGTTATCCACTGCACCACAACTCAGCCCATACTAGGCAAGGTTGAAAATACCCTTATATACCCACCAGAGGGCAGATCTAGAGAGATCTAGACCACTCCGGACACGCTACCCCTTTGATGTTACCCAACTGACGCTTCAACACAGAATATGATCCTTTGACTTTCACGCAATATAGAACGTAGACCTGCCGTTCTGTACCCCAATACACACTCCAAGCAATTGTTACAGGCACAGATTTCTGGAAGGACCCCCCCCTGTTCCCGAGGGCGTCAGTCGGGAAGTCGGCTCTAAGAACCCTGAAGACGCCCTGGTTCTCCCAGTTTTTTCTGGACGGCTTTGTGCGTACTATGGGGTACCAAGACAAAGGAATCATACACGCGATTACAGTGAACTCACAATTACCAGTATAACAACCAAGAAAAAAAAAACAACAAAAAACAGAAAGAGACTTACGAACTTGTACATATAGCGATTCCTATTTACTTCTATTTATATCTCCTACTAATCTCTCATTGTTATTTATTATTTATCTATTTATTATTTATTTATTTATATATTTAGCGCTGGAAAAGATATTCAATAAACAACGTAATGTACCGCGAGAATCGAATAAAACATTGAGTTGATGGGCCGCGAAATCCGAATGGGAAGCGGCCCTTAAACTACAATTTCAATCAAAAGATCTAGAGAGATCGGAGTGTTGGGTTATTCGAGAGAAATCTTTTTGTCTCAGAAGTTTGAATGTGTTGGATTACTAAGTTATTAACACACAAGGCTATTCTATGGATAACAACTTCTTTATTGCTGTAGAGCTGACGTTTCGTTGGAGATACTTCCAACTTTTTCAAAGCTAATGAAACTACATTGATTGAATTGATTGAAATTGTAGTTTAAGGGCCGCTTCCCATACGGATTTCGCGGCCCATCAACTCAAATGTTTTATTTAAATTTCACGGTACATTTCTTTGTTAATTTGCAGCACTAGATATTAAAATAAATAATTAAATAATGAATAACAATAACAATGAGGAAATATAAATACTAGTAGAGAAGAGTCGCTATGTACAAGTCGTTAAGTCTGTTATTGGTTTTTATACTGGAAAATATTTGTTATAATCGCGTGGATGATTCCTTTGTCTCGGTACCCCATAGTAGGCACAACGCCGTCCAGAAAAAACTGGGAGAACCAGGGCGTTTTCAGGATTCTTCGAGACGACTTCCCTAACGACGCCCTTGGGAACAGGGTGGGTCCTTCCAGAAATCTGTGCCTGTAACAATTGCTTGGAGTGTGTAGTGGGGTACAGAACGGCAGGTCTACGTCCTATATTACGTGAAAGTCAAAGGATCATGTTCTGTGTTGAGGTGTCAGTTCGGTAACATCTAAGTGGTAGCGTGTCCGGTGTGGTCTAGGGTCGAGTATTCTGATTCTGGGTGTTCTTGCTATGCGGCGTTGTCACCCTAGGCGCTGTAGGTATTCTTGTAATCGTCATCCGTCTTCTGTTTCAGGTCTTGTCCAACTCGTCTGTGGTCTTCGGTGTGCCTGTATCATATGAAATAGACGGCTTGTAGTCATTCTTGTTTTCTATTGTTTTTCGATGCAATAATTTGATATATCTTCCTCCCAACAACAGGCACGCCCCGAATGTCAGTCACATAATATGAATAGCAATATATAATTAAGACAGCAAATAGATAAACAAATGAATAAATAACTAAACATTTCGATAGATTCAGTACAAGGCGAATACACAAATAAACATGAAAGTACATTGATTTATTGACTTTTAAGGGCCGCTTCCCTTACGGATTTCGCGGCCCACCAAATAGATTACATAGGTATTTACATGTGTATTCTTGACTGGAATATATTATGTCTATACTTTATATAATAACGACTATTTACAAGGTAAAGTTCTATGTACATGGAGTAGTGGAAAAGGAGTATATACAAAAGTAAACAAGTATTAAATAGTAATTGGCAGTTATTTTAAAGTTCCATTGTTCTCTGCATTATTATTTTTAGTTCTTTTCTGCCCCACCGCCGGCCAGGAAAAACCCCGGTATAGTACTTTGTCGCCATACTCGAGGAAACCTGCACCCCATCCCAATGCGGCACGGCTCACCCAAATGGGGCTTTGGGTATTTATCGTCAGTTCTTTTGGTTTGTTGAGATCGTAAGCGGGTAGATATATCGGTGCTATTCCTCTGGTCCAGAATCTGTTGGTTTTCTAGTGTTTGTTGTTCATTTTTCCTTTAATAGTGACTTGGTAGCTTCTGTTAGGTCAGTTCGTCGGTGTTGTTGTTTGTCATCTCCTGGTGCACTGTTTTCTGTTTCCCTGGTTTCCGTCTTGTTTTCAGTGATGTCTGTTCCTCATGGCTCCCAGTATGGCCCTTCGCATAGACCGGTAGAACAGCTCCTGGCCTAAATGGTTTAGGTGGACTCCGTCGTGGATTAGGATTTGTTTTTGGGGGTGGATCATTCCCCGGTGTTTCCAAAAAGTGGCCATTGTGTTTTTACTTAGTAGTTGGTTCAGTTTTTGAATTTTGCTGTTGTAGGAATGGACCGAAATGTGCCGAGTTACCTGATGGAACACCAGCTGACTGATGTAGATCCTCGGAATTTTGAATTTTGTCTGGAGTTCACCTGTCAGGGCCATGATGTCGAAGTAAATTGCCGATTCGTTTTTGTAGGAGTCAGCATCATTTCCTCCAATATGGAGGATGAGTAGGTCAGGATTTGTCTCCCGTAGGAGGTTTTCCAGTTTGTTCGAGTTTCGTAGGGTCCCGACTCTGGCCCCGCCAATACCAAAGAATCGAATGTCCTGGCCTGTGCCAAAGTCTAGCCTAGAGCCCGGGACTTGTTTTCGAAGGATGCTGCTCTCCAGTCTATGGACGTAACTTGAGCCGACAATGATGATTTTCATCTTGTTCATTTCCATTTCTGAAAGTATAAAATGAAAAGTGTGTAGTTTTCATTTTTGTGAGTGACATTTTTTGTGTGCGTGGTTGTTTCTTGGACGTGTGCTAGTGATTTATGTCCTTGATTGTTGAATTGGTAACGGCCTTAAGCTTTTAGAGACGAATGTGGTTACCGGCCCACACGGAACATGGTATCTCCGGTGCCCACATTGCCTATTTTATTGCGAAAGAGAGATTTTTGGCCAATATTGTCGCAGGGATGTTGATTGGTCTTGGCCTCTGATTTTTGAGACTAATGTGGCGACCGGCCCACACGGAACATGGTATCTCCGGTGCCCACATTGCCTATATTTTATTTCGAAAAAGAGATTTTTTGGCCAGTATAGTCGCAGGGATGTTGATTGGTCTTGGCCTCCGATTTTTGAGACTAATGTGGCAACCGGCCCACACGGAACATGGTATCTCCGGTGCCCACATTGCCTATATTTTATTCCAAAAGAGAAATTTTGGCCAATGCTGACATTGTTAGTTAGTGGTGCGCATGCACGGGGGTAGTTGAAAGTGAAAGTACATGGTACAGATGAGGGTATTTATACAAATGATTAACAGGCAAACAAAGGTCACAAAACAATCATAGTACAATAGGTGCTCCATGAGCTGGTGATGTCAGGTATATAAAACATAATCAAATAGTGAGTGTGACTATTGTAATCTAGCTAATCCTCTAAGCTGTGTATAGACAATAGATGATTGCAGATTAAATTCGGGTGACCGCATTATAGGGGTGACAATAATATTAAATCTATTATTGTGGGGATATACAAATGCTATGGGATAAACATAGATAAATAACATAATGTGTGAGAAGTACATAAAGGATAATGAAAAAGAATTAACGGTCACGGTGGTAATCTCCATCTAAGCTGATAAGGCTGTCATAGGCACTCGGTACAAACTGTCCACTGTCTCGGTTGATTGCCGGCTTGTGTCTTTTGATGTGAATGGCTTCCTGTAGTCGTCTCTTTGTTTGGTCTGTCTGGTGGATAGAAAGTTTGTGAATGTTTTGCCAATTTATCTGGTGTCCTGGGTGTTCCGTCAAGTGGTCAGAAATGGCTGATTTTCCGTCTGTTTTGTTGCTGGAGGCCTTATGTTCCTTGATGCGGACGTTGAGGGGTCGCATGGTTTCTCCGATGTAACTTTCCTGGCAGGAGCGTTAAGGTGGTTTTTGAGGGATCTGCTGCTGGTGAATACTGCATCGATGCTGGCTTGTTCTTTTAGGAGTCGTTTTATGTGGTGACTGGTCTGCCCTATGTATGGAATGGCAATGAATACGGGGCTGGGGTCTCGGGGGATTTGATTTTGTTGTGGCTGGGGTTGGAGTGTCTTGTTAATAATTCTGTCTACCATGGTTTTAGGGTACCTGTTTTGATCGGTGAAGACCGTCTTTAAGTGGGTTATTTCACTGGCCAGGCTTCCTGTTGAACATATGTTTTTGGCTCGTCTGGTTAAGGTATAGTCCATGGGCCCAGGCATATATCGGTACCATCAGAGGAAACCAAACTTTAGGGCTACTAAGTTATTGGTAGGGACTATATGATTATTTCAATATGTGATAACCGTTCCAGAAGAGCAGCTTAGTGTATATTTTGCATTTTTACCATTTTACCATTCTGAGATATTGACTTTTTGGGGGAAAATCACACAATGGACTACTGACACATCCCATGAAGGTAATATCATTCAATAACAGCTCCGGATATCCAGAATTGTTATCTGCACAGTTACAACAAGCATACTTCCCATCTTGAGGCACATGCTTTAGTTTGGTATTCAAACGGCTGATTTGCACGCTGGATTTTGTGAAATTTTGCGGATTTATTATTATCATTATTTACGGAATGTTGTGTGTCCCATATGAGTGCCACAGTCCTAATGGATCAGCTACCCACATGTACCTTGTTTGTAGGGAAGCACAAAGGAGGACCATCCAGCTGGTTTCAACAAAGTTGTAGAATTTTTCCTTCCCATACCCCCGAAATGCACATTGCGGCTGAATATATGAAAATTACAATGTAGCTCAAATTTGATATAATCTTTCGACCCACCAGAAATGTTTCAGGTTGTGCACACTGGAAAGTATATAAATGTATTTTATAATGTCATAAGTGTATTTAATTTCAGATTTTAGTAGCAAAACAGATCATTTCAGGTAAATAAGAAGCTCAAGTCATATAGTATAATAAATACTGGTCCTAGGGGGCCACACCTGCAATAACACTGGTGAAAACCCAGACTCCTACCTGCCCGTTTTGTTTTCTAGGTTATACCTAGTATTTATTGTTTAGTATCTGCGGGTGCAAGTTTCGGGTTATTTTAGGTCGAAAATTCTTATTTCTGACCAGCGAAACCCTCATCAGGGAGCCTATACGCATTGACCGTTATGGTCAGATTTTATATTTTTTTCAGTATTTCACTGATGCTTTTACCCCGCCTATAGCATAATTGTGGCTGGCTGGTAAAGTTTTCGGCATATTTGTTTGTGATCCAGTATTTCTTTAAGATCCCTTTCAGCCATTTCGTGTATGGATTGAAAGTCGTTATGACGCATACGTCGTTTCAGTACAGACTTATTCTGTATGCCCTCGTTCCTCTTGAGGTATTTGTTTCTGTCGGTAATTTCCGAGGTAGAGTATCCTCTCTTTTTAAGCTTTTGCTTGAAGTATTCTGACTAGTCTATGTAGTCTGCAGTATTATTGCAGTTTCGTATACCTATCTTTCAGTTCTCCCGTAATGTGCTGATTTGCTGTATAGGTATTTGTAGGTTTCAGTTGGCTTTGTTTAGCATTTCACATCAAGTATTGAGTCAGTCGAACATCTTTTCCCCTTGAAAACGGCAACGTCTAGATAATTGACCTCGTTTTCAGATATTTCATACGTGAATTTCAATGGAGTATGTGCGTTATTAGCCATCTCAAAGAAACTCTCAGCTACGGCTTTATTTGCCTGTAGTAGTATGAAGCCATCATCCCGAAAAGTTTGTGTAATATAATCATTTCTTTGTGTGGGAATGTGGCAATTAGCTGATTGATATGCTTATATATCGCTATATCGCACAGTTCCGGGGAAGGGACTGCTCCCCGTGGTGCTAGTTCAGTTAGGCACCGTTTCCAATTATCGTTCGCGAATGAATCGTTTATTTTGTCAAATTTTCTCGAAGTCGCGATTTTCCAAGGCGCGAGGGAATGGTTTTTTTTCTTCAAAATAAACGATTCATTCGCGATCGCTGTTCGAATCGTTTTTTTTTCTGTTGGCAATCGTTTTTCAATCGAGAAAATTCTCGCGAATAAAAAGCGATATCGCGATTCAATCGCTTTTTAATCGAGAAAATATAAACGATTGAAAAAAACGATTGAGGATTATAGCCGAAAGTAGTACGCCATTGGTTCAGCCTGACTGACCCGCATACACGTTCGAGTTTCTAACACTTCAGTCAGACTATATAAAGTTCGATCATTTTTTCTTCTTCCTTTTCCATTCTTTGCCTAGTGTAAAACTATAGCGTGTTTCTGTACAGTTGGCGGTTATATAGATACGATGAGGATATTGAAAGAAATTGAAAAAAATATCTATACATATACATAGGAATAATGGTTATGCATATAATTATAACTTCATATTTACATATATTTTGTACGGGACACAGGCCCGGATATGGTCAGATTGGGTCATATGCACTTGCAATTTCGTGAATTATTTTGGGTATTTCTGTGTTTTAAAGCTGGTATTATTCCAGATTTCTTGTGTAGTATTTTTCGTGAACGTTTTTGGCATCTGTCGGGCTGAAATTTTGAGTTGATTCGTCAGATTTTCGCTGTACGCGTGGTTTTTTGTCCTACGATCACCATTTTCCTTGTGTAGATAGATGGCGCTGTATTGAATATAACATTGTCATACGGGGCCTTTGAGTCTTCGAAAGCACTTAATTATTAATATATAGCGCGGGCTGTTTGTAAAAATTTCACAACTGGTTAATCCATGCAGTAAGAGATGAAATTATATAATATTCAGTTGGTTTTTGGCTTGAGCTTCCCTTTGGAATCATTCATAGTTCATTTATAAAATTAAAATAAAAAGTATTGTACATATGCGAATCCAACCGTTATATGCGATTCAATCACCATTGTGGTATGTATTTGATATAAATATGAAATCACTGCCGCGAATATTCTTATAATAAATAAAATTAACTTGATGGTGATTTTTTGAACTTATTCACATCTCAATAGTTTAAAAACTGTACCAAAACATGAATGGATACCCTTTCCTAATGTATGTTTTACTATAACAAAATATACATATTTAATTACACTATTCTTCACCTTAATTAACCTAGAAATTCTCGGCTGTAGGGCTAAGCTGTTCTGGGTTATCGCCATGCGCCCATTCACACCTCTATCAAGCTTGTGCTGTAATCATTCTGATAATGCAATCAACGACGAACTCAAATCCACTTATGACCTGTACCCGGTATTTACAAAACAAGATATTGTGACTATCATCCAGTATTGTTTATACCAAGTTGCATGAATGTATGAGGAAATTATCGGAAGTATGAAGGGAATGACTGAACATTAATACATTGTCGACTCACTCGATTATTGAATAAACATGTAATTTTGATATTTACGCTTCGCCAGAGTAAATCTGAGCGCGAACGTCACAGGAAGCATGGTACAGGTATATGTATAGATATTTCCAGCATACGCCCTACTTCGGCTTATAGGAGACTATAGATCGTGAATCATATATATTATTCGGTTATCTTACGCATTTATACAGTATAGTATAGTAATATAGGCTTTTCCATCGACAAATCCGCAATCAACATTACATGTAGTTCCCAGTTCGCAGATAGAGCGGCGTACGACGGCAACACGGCCTATGTGTCAAATATCACTCCGCCTCACGATTCTCTCGCGCCTTGAAAAAAACGATTCTCTCGCGATTGAAGATTCGCGATCAAGAACGGATCGCGCATGGGTAAACGATTCAAAAACGATATCGCGAGAGAATGGTTTTTTCCAGAAAAGGTTCAATCGTTTTTTCTCATTTTTTTTCTCGATATCCTCGCGACTGATTCGCGACTGATCGTTTTTCAATCGAGAAAATTGAAGAAAAATCGCGACTGAAGAAAAAACGATTAATGGAAACGATCCCTTAGCTTTGTTTGAGATCTCACATCAAGTATTGAGTCAGTCAAATATCTCTTTCCATTGAAAACGGAAAATTTTGAGAAAACGATAAATTTGACAGCTGGTTTTTGCTTTCTTCTCCAGTTTCCGTCTAGCCATATTGTCTATGGGTATTGAATATCTCTCCGTGGCTTTGTGCCGTGTAAAGAGATGATATTATATGGCGCAATAACAAAGTACCTGCTGGTTTGTTTAGCACATGCAGATAAACCATATGACAATGGGGGCCGAGGTCTCTTATCAAGACAACGGTATATGCGGCTTTAGATATCTGCTGGTTTGTATAGCACATACAGATATACCGGAAATATGACAATGGAGGCAAGTCTAGCAGGACAGTAATAATTGTCTTCTGTTTTGACTGGAGGTATAGTTCACCACGGGCAATCATGGTCGGGTCTGGGTAATTCCACAGAAATTACTACAAGGATCAAAGAAGACCAAAGGTCAACTTCGATACACGTGTTGAACCAGCGAGACACGAAGTCAAGTCATATATAGGCGGCCCCTGGGACCTCGCTTATGATCGCCGCACAACAAGAAACCTCCGGAACCAGAACATCACATCCTAAACCACACCGACACGCTAACCCATAGATGACACCGAACTGACGCCTTAACACAGAATATGATCCTTTGACTTTCACGCAATATAGGACGTAGACCTGCCGTCCTGTGCCCCAATACACACTCCAAGCAATTGTTACAGGCACAGATTTCTGGAAGAACCCACCCTGTTCCCAAGGGCGTCCTTACGCCCATGGTTCTCCCAGTATTTTCTGGACGGCTTTGTGCGTTCAAAGGGGTACCAAGACAAAGGAATCATACACGCGATTACAGTGAACTCATATTTACCAGTATAACTTAACCAACAACCAAAAAGAGACTTACGAACTTGTACATATAGCGATTCTTATTTACTTCTATTTATATCTCCTACTAATCTCTCCTTGTTATTTATTATTTATTTATTTATTTATTTATTTATTTATTTATTTATTTATTTATTTATTTATTTAGCACTGGAAAAGAAATTCAATAAACAAAGTAATGTACCGCGAAATTCAAATAAAACATTGAGTTGATGGGCCGCGAAATCCGAATGGGAAGCGGCCCTTAAACTACAATTTCAATCAATCGCTTATGATGCTGTGATAGTGTCCCCTCCAATCACAAACTGCTTCCGCAGTGCCTGTGTATGAGTTGGAGTTCCTTTCATTTTAGTCCTGAGTATAACTTGTAAATCCTGCTTCCATTAACTTAACAGTATTTCGTTCATTTCATAACTCTCGATGTTACCGTGAACTAAATATTTCTCCTGTCAACAGTCAGGTAAAATACCTCCACCAAAACACTTGAAGGTGACTTTACTCCATTCCCACCAACCATCAGTCCGTACCAATACTGAACAATTATTATCACGGCGTTGACGAGAAAACGAATTTCTTAAGTACGCAACCGTTCTTATAAGTCCGTATAAAATGCCATTGCCAAAATGTAAGGGGAAAATATTACCATTGTGTGAGAAATAATTGATAGATTCATGCAAATTTTCCAAATATTGTATAAGAAGTTTATATCATAGCCTGATGTCCGGATAATATGACTGGGTCGTCGTGATATGACTTTAAAACTATTGAGACTGATGTTGAAATCTTACTCACTTACTATCGACCATTCATGAACCAGTCAATGAAACATTTGTAGAACGATCAGCTATGATGTTATATTTCTGTTTTAACTAAATTTGTCACAAATATGATTTATTTGCGGCCCGAGTAGGATTCGATTGTTAGTATTCTCGAAAACAATGTTGAAATTTGTTTTGTGGGAGATAATTCCAACCCATAGATCCTTCAGTTTGATGTATACGAGGTCATTTTTGGGAACAATTACAATATTGTATAATTATAGAAAACTCAAAGCAAATCTACATGTACAGCAGTTGAATGAAGGTTGCGTTGAATCCCTTATTTACCATGTTTGCACTTTCACTAAATATATATATTCGTGTTGTCATTTATTTGAAATGTTTCCTCAAAATAACCCATCAACTTTATTGGTTGTAGATATATGATGTCGGCTCTGCTTGGCATCTCCTCGTATTAACCACTGGACGAGAATACGCGTGGATTGTACAGCTGTTTATGCATCAATTTGACGCTCAGGTTGTGACACGGGTGGCGCGGAGAGAGATGTAGAACACTTGTTTAATGGAGAGAGAGCAGTCTTATACAATGACAATCAGACAGTATTGTGTGCAATTGAACTGGAATGACACGAGAGCTCCGCACTTACGCGATAGATTAACGTATATGTCATAGTTGTCGTGGATAGGATTTAAGCACCACTAGAAATCTTACTGCCGATTACCGTAGTATTAACGAACCAAGATGAGTGCCAGCGACGTTCCCACTGACGCCAAGAGGTTAAATCAGTTGATGCTCGTTACCCTGGACAGTGAGATAGCTAAGGGAACGGATGAGTACAGCCGAGTTGTGACCATGGCAGCAGTATATCTAGGAGCTGGGGAGATTGCAAGGTGCAGCAATATCAGTAAGTTGGTGAACACACTGCTGAATTGTGGAACTATCCAGATTGGGAATTATGGTGTTTTGAAGACGCTACTCACCGACGCCAAGCTGATAAAATGTCGGGACATCGTGGAGAAGAGCGAAAGAGAGATTATTGAAATCATGGGCAGAACTGGAGAAACTACAGGTGAGAACAAGCTCTTGTTATCGTAAATCCATCTGACCGTTGCGATTGGAGGTGTTCCAAAGCCTAAATTGTGAGGGGGTGGGGAATGGGAGGGCTTCTTGTTATATAGTCATGTTACCCATGGAACAGAAATGTAAATCTTTACAAATGATGTACATATCCAAGTTGGGCGACAGTCACAAATATACACTCTTAAAACGCTAATGTTAGATTTAACATCTAAAATGTTGGAGGAGGGGAAGCATTTAGAAAGTATTGTATTTATCACATATAAGTGTTAAATGCAACATCTTAAACTGCGGTATCCAACACTTAAAAGTGGTGAATACAACACTTAAAGGTGGTGAACACAACACTTTCTACGTGCTTTCCCTCCTCCAACACTTTAGATTTTAAATCTAACATTAGCGTTTTAAGAGTGTAGCGAGTGAAAATTTGTGTGAACATTGTATTTCCTCTTACGAGAAAATCCGTCCCTTATCTTCAAAAACAGTTTTATTACAGAATAGGGTTACATAACGGTATAGCGAGACTATATTTCGACACTCCACTCCTTCCACCACCCTTGGCGCTGAATTCGAGCGCCTACGATAAAGTGGTGAATACAACACTTAAAGGTGGTGAACACAACACTTTCTAAGTGCTTTCCCTCCTCCAACACTTTAGATTTTAAATCTAACATTAGCCTTTTAAGAGTGTAGCGAGTGAAAATTTGTGTGAACCTTGTATTTCCTCTAACGAGAAAATCCGTCTCTTATCTTCAAAAACAGTTTTATTACAGAATAGGGTTACATAACGGTATAACGAGACCATATTTCGACACTCCACTCCTTCCACCACCCTTGGGGCCGAATTCGAGCGCCTACGATAAAATCTCTGCTAGAAGATTTATTTCCTTCACATATGGTATCATATCGCCAGAAGGCATTCGCATTCAGATTCCTATAATGGAATATTGCTAGGTAAAAACCTAAACTCGAGACCCATTATATCCAACAACTTCTAGCCTCATATGACATAATACATCTTCATTTTATCAAGCGAATTTCTACGTTCCCACAACGAACTTCCCATGATATATCTGGCCCTCTTCAATGTTCAAATAACTTATAAATAGACACGAGACGTCGCTGACCTGGAACCTATTTGTAATAGAAGAGCGTTATTGATTGGCTGACCTATATATTGAGCCACCATATTAGGAGGAATGGCGTCGCTACTTGAGGATGATGCCACTCTACACACAATCGGCGTGTAGGTTCTGATTGTTTCGTCTACCTTTCGTAGGTGAAATCTACATCTCTGATTTTGAACACTAAAGGTGGTCAGATAAATCAAGACAGGGTTAAAGTCGGAACGTAGAAACTGACTTGATAAAATGAAGATGGACATAATATGTCTTCGGAAAAGTCATAGAAAAAAATAATACAGAGAATCACATTATTACGAAAGGTCAGCATGAAAAGTCTCACACAATGTGAAAACTTCGAAGCAACTGTGTGGTAGGGGATCTGGCGGATGGCTTGTTCTCCATCAAAGTAAATATCACCCCCACTTAATAGAAATGTCTACTAACAGCACTTCTATACCTTATGGAATAAACTCCCAGGCGATACATTTGACCAGAAACCCCCTATTGATTCGCCTTACTACAGCGGCCCGTATGGCATTTTGGAAAATAAGATTTTAAGCTTTAGTTTCAAGGAAATGGTAATCCTTATGGGTGATGCAAATGTAAGAACTATCATAAACAATACACTATTGGATGACTATATTGTCCAGGATAGTGAAAAGTTTATACCATCGCCCAACGATTATATTTTAGATTCTATCAACCATCAACGGAATGGCCAGGATAATTGTAATCATTTTAAACACCAAGACAAAGCAATAATTAAATTATGTATCTCATCAGGAATACTTATACAAATGGTCGAACTCCAGGAGATTATCTGGGAAAACTCAGTTGCTTTACAAATCAAGGACGTGGTGCTGTTGATTATGTCATTGCCCATCAAAGCACAATCCATAAGATGTTGGCCTAAATGTTAAAGATATTACTTAACAATCAGTTCACTGTTCAATATCAACCTTATTCAAATGCAACAAAGTAATATTCTGAACTTGCACCCTAGACTTGCACCGGTTTCATGCAATATTACAGAAGGAAATATTCTGCTCTATAGAGAGAAATTATTGACCGATGAATCGCAAAATAATATACAACTCTTCATGTCAAGTGATATAACTGCAACCAAAGAAAGTATTAACAACATAATAGAATCATTCAACCATATACATGTACTAGTGTCTGCAGAACTAATATATAAATGGGCCGAAACATAGTATCAGTTAGCGTTGCTAAACTTAAAACATTATCATTTTCATTAAAAAATAACCCGTTACAGGACTAATTTGGGAAATATGCCTATCTGCGAAGTAAACTTTCACCAGCATCTCGATATTACCTTTCGATCGTCAGCACGCTAGTCACCCCACATTCAGGCACTAATTGATAAGATTCATCTGTCCGATGACCAACTGTCTATACGCAGCTTCAAGTATCATTTATCTTGGCGCTCGCTAGAAAAACTCTACTCTCCCTTCATTCTCCCGCTCTTGGATTATTCAGACGTTGTCAGGAGCAACTGTTTCCAGTTCCAATCTACACTTCTTGAAAATTTACAACTTTATGGCTGCTCAATGTATTAGGCTGATTAAAAAAACTTTCCTGTTTAGCATCACCACCCGCTCCGAATTATTCGCCCGCCCCAAATTTTATTTTTTTATTTTTTCCCCCTCATTTTTGGAGTCGACTGTCCAAGACGGAAGTCTTGGAAGTAGAATTCTCAATAAATTTACACTAAAATTTACTGAAACTAGATCCAGATACAAGCCAAACGATGTTTCTTTTCATTGAACTAGTTTACGCCATTAACCCGGCAATGCATATAGTTTAATTTGGGGTCCGAAATCGAGTCAAATCGTCGACCTCTATGTATAGCCGGGGTCGCCATACATTGTCAATTTATTGTTTCTCTGTATACGTCAACCCTTTGGAATATAATCATAAGATATAGAGATATTATTTTCTTTTCTGTATGGTACAAATCAGCCGTGTTCTAATTCACTTCCAAAATTCCCCGTCAGTGTTCATGCACGACAGAAACAGCCAAATCGAATAGTTCGATAAACAGGCTTTGTGTTCGCATTTGAAAGTCGCAAAGTTATAAACCAGAATTGAAAATACACAAATTGTTATATATAAGTTCAAATCTTTTCCGAAATTCAAAACCATCTATGACTGAGTGATAATACGGTACGGAATGATAACGGTTCTCGGAAACGGTCTCAATCATATACTTGAGTTCCAGTGGTACACTATAATTGATGATGAAAATGGCAAAGTCCAAAATATCATAATTTGACAAAAATTTATATTTCATCTCACAAATACCAGTGCACATCTTCGAAGCATGTACGGAAGCTTACATTCGATTATTCAAGGTTTACAGACTGGTTTGTGCATGTCTTCAGCTTTGATCATCAAACCAGTTAGTGAGTACCGTAACAGTTTTTTATGTTACACAATGTTGGTCGTATCAAGAAGATTTGGGGCACAGTAGTCCCAGAACTTCCCAGTGAAGTTGCCGAAACTCATTCAGCTGTCAGATGTTGGAGCGCGAACTATGTCCTTAGTAACAGTATTTTGCCATGCACTAACGATGGTGCACTATTGCCTGGAGACCGTGCGCTATCGCCTCGAGATCGCGTGATATCGTCTCTAGACAGTTAGCTGCTGCAGAACATGTAATAGTTCTTGTGCTATACATGTAATATCATACAACCAATCAGGATGAACAATTGCGGTATCAGGTTTTATAATAAATTTCATGACAGATGGTTTACTGTTGAAATAGTGTTGGAAAATTAATATTCTGGGTTGGGAGCACACCTACATGTATTCTTTCTTGATTTCACTTTTTTTTTTATAAAAAAAAAGAGCATAAAATGAAATAGCAAGAGCCCAAGGGGCTTCAATACACGCCCGTATATCTGGAATTACATTGGTTCAAATTTCAAGGTTGTTTAATAGCCTTGATTCCAACTGATCTAGCAATCCAGAGAAAGGTCTACAATTTTTAAACAGGGAAAATTCCCTGTTTCTTACAATGCTAGGTGAACTGGCTTATGGATAATTTCAGAGGTGCCATCTATCCAAGCGGTATGGTTTTCATTACAACACCCCTGCGCAAAATGAGAGAATGACTGAAACTTCCGCGTCACTTCCCCTTATGTGTTGTAATTGAACGCGATATGAAGTAGTTCGACCTAGTTTCGAATAATTTCGCTGGATTAATCCCAGGACGAACCGTTTCTAGGCGCAGATATTGAAGAATATGTCGGTTTCGTTTCCTGGTAAACACTTCTGCTGATATCTTGTGAGATTTTCTTCGAAAGATTGTGTTTTGTCTGTAAACTGGTCAATATGGCACACGTCGTAGTCACGGAATATGCCGACTTAATCTTCGGCTCTGATATCCAATGAAATATACTGAATTGACGAAATTACGTCATTTTTTAAGATCGGCTGAATCGCACTGCCAAAATTATAGTGCAGTCCCAGTGAGAGAGAGTTTGGAAATGAGAGAGGAGGAGGCAGTTTCCTTTTTCGTTCCATCAATCGACTGGAGAGTTTTGACACTGTGCGAGTGTGGCATTCTGACAGATCGAGGTGTGTAATACGTTTTATACCCGTCACTTAATTGATTACTTGTTTCCCGGCGCACATTTATTAAATATTGTCAAATTAATGAATGTTGCAAGTTTCCGCGCAGCTGCATGATTGGAGCACATGGCATGTCTGAAAGCCGCCGTTTTGTGCGCTCAGTTTGAAAACATTTCTTGCAAGGAAAACTTGATTTTTTTCATCAAGCGAAAGCATCCTTCTTACTGCAATTTTCAAATTGACTGATATTATCGTCTTAGCATCATTTGTCATCTAGCAAAAGTAATGTTCTTGATTCTTACCATATCCGTAATGACAGCTCGTTGAGCAGGTCAGGGAAAAGGACTAACTGAGATATATATCCCAATTGGGATAAAATATCCCAATTTGGACATTTTTTTCATACTTCCATATTTTCAAGCTGGCATATTTTGCAGTTCGTATAAAGACATACAACAGTGGTTAGTGATGGGAAATATACTGCAACAACAACATAAAAAAGTATTGCACGTAATTGCAATTGCACAGAGGATAATGTCGGCGAGAAAAGGTCAGCAAAATTATGCAACCGTATTGGCAGTTTTGTGAAGTAGATTCTACCTTGTTTTTGTAGTTTAGATGCCGAAATTCGAAATTGCCGTTCAGTATGAAAATCGGTGAAAATATCCCAATTAGGATATATTTCAATATCCAAACTTTGATTTAATATCCCAGTTTGGATATATACCCCACTAATTTTCCGTTTGGGCCAGGCAATGGAGGTTAAATTAATTTTTGATGTTAATAACGGTTTTCTGTGTCTGTGATTTGAATTTTTAAGGGTAAGGGTATTTTTGCTTTGTGCAATTGCTGAATGTGACTTTAAAATAATTATTCGATGTACCGGTGGGCATACGTGTAATCTTGAAGAAGACCCCTAAGCTACTTATAGTATTTTCTTGTTGTCAATTGCCACACAAATAAATGAATATGAATCAGATTCAATGACTTTATTCTTGTACATGTCTACAATAACAATGTCATAGAGCTTTGACTGCAGGTTGCAGTGTCCAGGAATGCAAACACCATGAATGAATGCCGCTATGCATCCTGGGCAACACTGTCCACTACAATGCGGACACCGACCTCGGCAATATTGTAGGTTTACTACCAAAATGTTATCTTTCTGGTTCAATTTTTAATCTTCGGTGTTGTGTTCTTCATCGGGGAACGGTAATTTTATTTGATCGTCAAACAATTGTGATAGCAGTTTAACGCCTCGACAAAATTGTTTCCATCGTCCACTGGTACCACATACTCAACTCTCATTTGCCTAGACTTTCTTTACAGTATTGATGTAGTCTCTTCAATAATTAGAGCTACGATTCACCAATTCATACCACGTATGCAACGACAGACACATCAGAAATATATTGAACAGAACCAATTCCTTCCCTGTTTTTTAGCAGCCTTGGATGCTTTCATTTGCTTATGAGAATGTAACATATATCACATCTTACATTGAATGATAAACTAAAATGAGCTTAACTCTTGGTAATTAGTTGACCTTGAAGCAAGAGCTGAGAGCTCACATATCCCACACTGAAATCGACAATACTCAAACACAAGAAAATAATAGTTTTCCTGCAAATGGATTCCTTTCAGACGAGAGAATTTTTCATGAAGGAAGAAGAAAGTGATGAAGTAAACCTTTGTTCTTGAGTTAATAAACAGGTGTGAAGTTCATAAAGGACTCCTCTCCCCGTTAAAGAAGTAAATGTATGGTTTTTATTTCACAAGAGTTCAACTAAATGAAGCGTTTCAAACATGGGAGACAACTCCACAGGACACTACCATATAAATGCAGGGGAAAGAACTTCGAATATTCCAACAATATTCCAACACATTTAGTCAGCTAAGCTTGATTCAGTTTTAGGGGACTGCGACCTAGACCTTTGACAAATTGATCTCATATGTATGGTTCCACTCTGCCATGCGAGTAAGGTATACTTAAAGCTTGGTACCAATCCATACCTTGAAACTAGAGCTATTGCATGGAAAACAAATGTTAATGGACAGAACGCAACATCGCATTAAACGACCTCGTCTTCAACCGGCATATGAAAATGCGACTTTTAATGATTTCTTGATTTTGGGGTCACAGTGACCTTGACTCTTGACCTTGACCTCAATTTTGGTACACAACACATCGTCTCCCCTCAATTTCTCAATGGACACAAAAAATCATGATTTTTAACAATTTCACGATTTTGGGGTCACAGTGACCTCGACATTTGACCTTGACCTACATTTTGGTATGTGACACATTGTGTCCCCCTTATGTATTTACTGACACTAAAAATGTTATTTTTAATAATTTCCTAATTTTGGGGTCAGTGACCTTTGACCTTGACCTAATTTTTGGTATGCATCACTGCGTTTCCGCCTATTGAATCCACACACAAAATTAAAATTTGTTAATGATTTCCTGACCTTTGACCTCTGACCTTGACCTACATTTAATATGCAACACATCGTCCCCCCTAGGGCATCCACTCACCAAAAATTGGAACTGCAGCTAGAAAACTGTTAACGCTCAATGATTTCCTGATTTTTGGCAACAGTGACCTTTGACCTCTGACCTCGACTTCAATTTTGGTACGCGACACATCGCCACCACCTGGCATATCCACTCACAAAAAAATCGCAACTGTGGATAGAAATCGTTCACAGATATAGACCGGACACGAACACTTCAGTGATTTCCTGTTTTTAAGGCCAGTGACCTTTGACCTCTGACCTCGACCTTCATTTTGGTACGCTACACATCATCTCCCCGTAGGGTATCCACTCAACAAAAATTGGAGCTGTGGATAGGAAAGTGTCCCAGATATAGATCGGACACGAGAACCGGACAGACGAACGGACAGACATGACAGATAGACGGACAGAAAACGCCATCACATAATACGTCCTCCTTTTGGCCGGACGTATAAAAACCGAGTCACTGCACCACTGTTTTAAGGGTGTTCACCAAAATCAGAATACTTTCGTTCTTCACCTAATACTGCCACGGAACGGGGGCAAATGCCCTGGATTCTCCCTATTTAATATAGTCATGCTAGTGTGGACCATTCATTCACATCCTGTCCTGTTTGTACTTGATCTGAACTGAAGCTGCATAATCAATTACCAATTGACACACCTACATGTATCCACATGGCTTAGATAGACTCAATTCACACAAATTGCTAGACAGAGACAATTACAGCAAAATTCCTTTATAAGTACTTCCCTAAATACATTTTATATCTAGTCTTTGTTGTAGCATTATAGATAATTTTCTTAACTCCTTTTCCATATTTGAGTTAACTTTTTGTGGAGTAATTCTGTTGGCAGTCATGAGAACAATTGTTATCGAACATGTTATAGTGGGATTTAGTATAGGACAAGGACGATTTTGATAAATGACTGTACTACATTCACACAGAATACACCCAATGTTATAGCGGGATTTACCATGAGACAAGAACGATTGTGATAAATGACTACGGTACTACATTCACACAGAATACACACAATAAGAGACTCTTTTCCATTACAAGACTATAAAATAATTGCCAATATATCATCTCCTTCACTTGCACAAAAATGTGACCTAGGATTGGGAAGTACCATTGATTGGCTGACCCTCATTGAATTTATTCATACCAGAATATAACTTTTATGCCTGTGGTGAATTTATATTTCTGTTTTGCTAAGTTTGCAAATATCAATGATTCATGATAACAGATTCGGTCTCCGGCCGGACTTGAACCGACATCTTCTCACGACTCACAACCGAGTCGAGATATGTAATACCTTATACCACAGAGACTTCATAATATACCATGATCATTTATGATACAGATGTGGGGAATATCTATCAGAATATGTAAAGCTTTGGTTGTGTCAATAAATTAAATGCATATACATGTACACATGGTACAGTACATTTACAGTTGCATACCTCCCTTCACCATCTTACCTAGCCAAGTTCGATATCATTAACTACTACAGGATAGTTTTAGGCTAGGTTTTCTCAGCGGAACAGCAATGTCTCATATCCAATTTCATACAACCTAACATTGTGATACCTACACTTGCCATTTCAGTCAAGGCTGTGTATGGTGGTTCATAGTACTTGGTGAACTTGGCTGGTGAAGATTTTGCTGCATAATGAATCATCTGTGATGCATTGTTCCAGTCCATCCATAATCTATAATAAAATTAAGATAGCTTGACAAATTGTCTCAATAGCATAATGCCACTGAACCATTAACAACAACCATATTCGTGTATACAATATTATTATCTGATGTGAAATATCTTGCAAATGCATCAAAATGAAACCTGTTTTAATACATATTTACCATCCTTTATCCTGAGACCATGTGTCGTGCATTCTACATGGTTGTCAGAATGTCACCCCCTTGCCATGGGGTTGGATAGCTGGAGATCCCTACAGCTAAATCAGGCAGTTCAGGTCAGGATTTGTCAGGCCGCAAGAGAGAGGAGCGCTAGCTTTGACCCCATTTTCATATTTCAGACATCTGGCTGCTTTGTTCATCTCCCTGTGCTGAAACCGAAAAAAAGCCATCAGAGTTATCTTATAAGTGCTAATTCCTCTAATAATTCAATCACCCCAAAAGAATTCAATCGCCCAATTAGAATTCAATCATCTGATTAGAATTGAATCATCCCATTATAATTCAATGAAGCCATAACAATTCAATCGCCCTATTGGAATTCATTCATCACATTAGAATTCAATCACCCCATTCATGCCATTAGAATTCAATCACCCTATTAGAATTCCATCACCTCATTAAAATTCAATCTCACCTTTCATGCTACATGTATTAGAATTCAATCACCCTATTAGAATTCAATCATCCCATTGCAGGGGTCGAAATTTACACCTGTCTACCTGTCAGTGACAGGTAATTTTTGAAAGAGACAGGTAGAGAAATAAAGTAGCTGTCTCCAGTGACAGGTAGACAATAATTTTTTTCTTGTATTCAAAATATATATTTGACAAAATTCATTCAAAACGGCTTCTAATTAGTGCATGGAAACAAGGTGTCATTAATTTATTGGTAGCTTGGAACATGTAGCTTTGTCATTAACTTTGAATTACATATACTTGACAAGATCAATGACAGCATGTTCAGGTAATTCTTAAAGGTGACAGGTACATGTAAACTTTTTGGCCACTGTCTCGTGTAACAAGTGATCATTTCCACATAAACGCTGCATGGGTGACAAATTTTCACTTTCCATCAGCATACTTAATTGTGATTTTTATTTAAGCTATATTAATCAAAGTTTCAAAGAAAGTAGGTTTTTTGTCATCTGCAACTGTCAGGTTTTTAAAAATCTGCACTCGAATATGGATAAAATGTATACCAAATTCATGATTTTTCTACAGACATAGAAACTTAACTCAACAAAATCTTTCTTTGTTTTTTGAATACACCATCATGTCTAAGTTCCACAGTGATTACCTTTTTACAATTAAAGTAATTATTTTCAAAATAATTGAAAAAATTGTACTGCGTGGTGTAGGTGTCCCATCTGTCACAAAACGGATGATTTTTTAGGTTTTTCTTCAGTACAATAAATTTTAAGAAGGAAAAAAAGCCAGTAACATTATTATTTATCTACTGTAACACTTCTCAACCAGATGCAATTAATTATTTCATTCTTGGTCAAATACATGTACGCTGATGAAAATTTCAACTCCATATCTGTCCCATCTGTCACAAAACGGTTCAAAAAACAGCCATAGATTATTGAGTTTTGCGTTCATATGGCTCAAAACCAAACAATGTTTAGTAATTTGGATGCAATGAACATCCTGATGAAAGCACAAACCTATATGCCTTGAAAAATTAAGTTTGCAATACAAAATACATACAAATGTGTAAATACATTAAATTGTGACAGATGGGACATGTGACTGACGGGACACCAATAATAGCAGATTTAGTGAAAATATGACCTAAAACCAAGCAATGTGAAGTAAACTAGTGCACAATGAACATCTTAATTGTAGCATTGATCTACATGATAAAAGAAAGTCTGGAAATAGGAAGATAATTTATAGGGCATGAGATATTAAATGTCCAGTCTGTCACTTTAAGTTGTCCCGTCTGTCACGTCACTAAGTGACAAAAATCTATAATTAATCTTCTTCATAGAAAAACTGTTAACCCTAACTCTGATTACTTGATTAGTCCACTAACATTTAATTCACATTAAAAGTTGATTTTCATTTGAGAAGGAGATAAAAATCTATCTTGTCTATTCCTTTTTCAAATGCGTGGTCCCTGCTTGTCCCGTCTGTCACATTTGTCAATTGCAGTTAAAAAGAAAATATTAATAATAATTATTTCAACGTTTCTGTCTTAAGTTAAAGTACAACTAGTTCACTAACCACTGATGAGTTTTTGCTCAGATTTTTATTAACTTTAGTTTGTTGTGTTAACATCACAAGTGTTGTGTTAACATCACAAGGTGACTATCTTTTGTCCCGTCTGTCACGCTGGAAATGACCAAGTGAATTATTTTGAATATTTCGACCCCCGCATTGAAATTCAATCACCCTGAATTTTGCTGTTCTGAGAACTTTGATAAACCTTTATAATCATACAGTGGGTTTTCTGCCGGATTTTGTCAACTAATAAATTTGATTACCTCATCCCTCTGATTTTTTTTGGTGGAACTTTCACTTAACTAGACATATAGGGGTCATTCAAGTACTAATAGGATAACAGTTAAATCAGTTAAATCGTCTAACTCCCGAGTAGTAGGTAAAGGGTAAATGGAGTATCCTTTTTCTGGCGTAAAAAGCTGGCGTGGGGCGGATTTGAGGCGGCGCCATCTGTACACTTTGGACGCAAGGGAGACAACTCTGGCTGGTACATGGGGCGTGACCTCTGGACATGTCCAGACTTGTCATCGGCAATGGCGGATCACTATAGGTCGGTTAACCTTTTACCTTTGTATTCTTCCGCGGTGCTGCGGTCTGGCGGTGATGCGGTCGCCTCCGCGGAGAAAAAATAGTCCCAAAATTTAAATACGCTGCATGGTCCGATGGGGTCGAGTGAGGCTCTTTTCAGTCATGTCTTGGGTGTTTTCACAGAATAAATAAATAAATAAATAAATAAATAAATTAATTAATTAATTAATTAAGAAAAAGCGAAACACTTTGCAACGAAAGGGTCTTAGTGGGACTCGAACCCGGGTCTCTTCGATCTAGAGGCAGACACGTTACCCATTACGCCACGAGCTATAGGCTACAAGCCAAAGTTGAAATTGGCCTATATATGTCTACGGCCCATACTGGCGCACTGGCCAATGTTGAACCTAATGGGAAACTTACTTCTATACATTTGCGGTAGGGTTGTTCGGATTTATTTTCTTAGTCTCGACATTTAGAACATGATAGGAAGTGTCGCGGAGCGAATCGGTGAAATTTTTGAAAAAAGTCACCGAGGTATGTATATAGGCCTATAGCCTAGGCTGGCTATATGGGGGGAGGGGTCCAATGTTTGTCCCACTGGGAAACTTACTTCTATACATTTGTGGTAGGTTTGTTTGGATTTATTTTCTTAGTTTCGTCATTTAGAACACGATGGGAAGGGTCCCGGAGCGAAACGGTGAAATTTCTGGAAAAAGTCACCGAGGCCTGGGTAAGCCCATAGGCCTATAGTGCATGGACTATGGGCTATAGACCCATACCGGGTGGACGTTTTGGGATCTAGGGGAGCCCTAATGGTCCAATGGGGTCATATGATGTATCAAAGTGAAGCATTCATGAAGGGGCATCTGATGGGCTGGGTGTGGGGTTGGACTAGCGTCATTCTGCGCACGAGCGGTGGCCAAAGGGTATGGAAATAGACGTTTTGGGATCTAGGGGAGCCACTATTGGTCCGATGGGGTCGAGTGAGGTATCAAAGTGAAGCATATATGAAGGGGCATCTGATGGGCTGGGTGTGGGGTTGGAATAGCGGCATTCTGCGCATGCGCGGCGGACCAAGTGTATGGAAATAGACGTTTTGGGATCTAGGGGAGCCACTCATGTGCCAATTGGGTCGAGTGAGGTATTAAAGTGAAGCCTATGTGAGGGGGCATCCGATGGGCTGGGTGTGGGGTTGAACTAGCGTCATTCTGCGCATGCGCGGCGGACCAAGGGTATGGAAATAGACGTTTTGGGATCGAAGGGAGCCCCTAATGGACCGATGGAGTTGTATGAGGTATCCATGTGAAGCCTATGTGAGGGAGCATCTGACTGGACTAGTGGTTCGAGCATTGTTACCATTCTACGCATGCGCAGACAGGGAATTGTGGGAAAAGGGTATGGAAATAGACGTTTTGGGATCTAGGGGAGCCCCTAATGGGCCGATCGAGTTGTATGAGGTATCAATGTGAAGCCTATGTGAAGGGGCATCCAGTCATGGGTGGATGCATGTAAAATTTTTCCTGAAAAAAAACGGAACACGGACTTTATCGAAAAATCCGGGAAAATGCCTATATGGGGTATGGGGTGTATATAGGTCGCCGGGCTTAACGGGGCTGGCCTATCAATAGAGTTATCTCCCCCTAGTTCCAGGGTGGGTGTATGTAAAATTTTTCCCGAAAAAATACGGAACACGGACTTTATCCTAAATTACGGGAAAATGCCTATATGGGGTATGGGGGGTATAGGACCATCCTGGGAAACCTACTTCTCGACATTTGTCCCGGCACGAATCGGTGAAATTTTTGAAAAAAGTCACCGAGACCCATATAGACCCATATAGGCCCATACTGGGGGTATAGGACCGATGTTTGTCCCACTGGAAACCTACTTCTATACATTTGCGGTATGGTTGTTTGGATTTGTTATATGATTATCTCTCCAAAATATGATTATCTCTCCAAACCAATTCGGATTTCGATCAAATCACTCAACATTTCTTGCTGTTCTATCTCTATACGATAAACTCATAGCTGCTAAGGAATCGAAACAGTTCAGTATTTCTACATTTTTAGATCCTTCTAAAGCTTTCGATACGGTCAATCATGAAATTCCCCTACATAAACTGGACTACTATGGTTTTCGCGGTGTTACAAATAACTGGTTCCGTAGCTATCTCTCCTCTCGATCCCAGCGCGTATGTTACAACGGTACTCTATCCTCGCTAAATCCTATCAAAACTGGTGTGCCTCAAGGATCAATTTTAGGTCCCATACTCTTCTTAATATACATTCTTGACATCAACCTCTTTGCTGATGACACTAGTGCTAAAAAAACAAATTTATTTTCTTCAAACCGAATAGATCTCCAATTACGAATATTCCGAAGGTAACAATATCTGGTTCTGAAATTGAATGTGTCACCAATTTTAAATTCCTTGGTGTGTATTTCAACGAAAGATTGAACTGGCAGACCCATATTGACGAAGTAACCTCTAAAATATCGAGAAATATTGGTGTTATCAGCCACATAAGGAAATGTCTTAACAGGAAAAACTTGATCATGTTATATTATTCCTTGTTCTACTCTTATGTATCTTATTGTAATCTGGTGTGGGGAAACACATTCCCGACTCATCTTAAGCCACTTCTTATCTTGCAAAAAAGAATTATTTGTATAATAACTTCCAGTACTAAATATGCACACTCTAGTCCCTTGATGAAGCAGTTGAATGTCATCCCGTTGTATAAAATACACGATTACCTGATATTATCTTTTACTCATAGATTTCTTAATAATCCTCTCTCCATCCCAACTAAATATTCAAATTACTTTACAAAACTCTCTGAAGTCCATTGCTATCCAACCCGCCAAGCCAATCTTAATCTGTATAGGCCACGAGTGCATTCAAATCTGTCCTTTTACTCTACGAAATCAAAGGCTTCGCGTATTTGGAACGCATTACCTCTTGATTTGAAGTCATGTGTATCACAGTCCCTTTTCAAACGCCGTTTGAAGCTCCATCTTATATAACACTGTCTATTGTTTACCAATAATAATTTGAAGTTGCATTCAATATGTTATTCGTCTTTCATCGACATTGTACATAATTCCATTGCTGTATACATGTGACAATTCCCTCTTTTATATAAAATCGTTATTTACTTAGGCTACCGAGCTCCAACGGCATAGTCTCTTTATTTGTCAATTATATTATAACAAGAGCTCAGCAGTGCGACACAGTCTATTCACCATTATATCATTTAATCCATAAATTCTGACTACATCAATCGCTTCCTGCCAATATATTGTATTTCTTACCATTTGGGATATAACAACCCCATTCACCAAACGCTATATAGACGATCTTCTCGCTGTGGATAATCGCTATATAAATGACGCAGTGAAGGATATATATCCACCTTCACTGGATTTGAAGGAAACTACAGATAGCCCTACAGGCACATCATATTTAGATCTCTATCTCTATAAAAATGAAGCGAGCATTCTCTCTCGTCGACTTTATGACAAAAGAGATGATTACAATTTCGACATCGTAAACTATCCCTTTCTGGATAGTAATATTCCAGTGGGACCTGCATATGGCGTATATATATCTCGCTTAGTAGCATTTGCTAGATCCTGTGTTAAATGTGATGATTTTAATCAACGTCACAAAACATTGTTGCAGAAACTTATAAAACAGGGCTATTCCACCAAGCGCCTCCACTCAAAGTTTCTCAAATTTGGCGATACATATCGCATGCTGATAGCAAAATACGAACGTAGCGTGCAAGATCTATGGCGCTACGTTTCGTAACTTGTGTCTAATTCCGCTTAACCCGGGGCTAGGGGCCGTATGAACCCATGTACTTCAAGATCCTCATGGTACTCATATGAACAGTCACAATCAAAGCGTGACTGAGATACATCTTTTTTAGATGACGACTCTATAACGAATATTATGGATTAAGAATACTGATCAGCGATACGGATTTGATATTTTTGGAACATCATGATGTCTTGCCGGCATCATTGAAAACTGTTGACCGCTTCTCTCTTGCAGGAAACAAGCCTATGTTTATGTATACTATGATTGTCTTTTGAATTTGGTGCTAATACTGTTATGTGGAAAATGGAATAGGTCTTTGGATTATGGACGCGGATATTCTCTAATGGACGACGGCTGGATTATGAATGACGGACTAGACGCTTGTAATTATTCCCGCCATTCTCAGTTTTATACATATATATACATATTGTAAATACTGTATGGTGATTAAACATTCATTCATTCAACACGATAGGAAGTGTCCCGGCACGAATCGGTGAAAGTTTTGAAAAAAGTCACCGAGACCCATATAGACCCATATAGGCCCATAGGGGGGGTATAGGACCGATGTTTGTCCCACTGGGAAACCTACTTCTATACATTTGCGGTATGGTGGTTTGGATTTGTTTTTCACGTTTCGTCATTTAGAATATGATTATTTCTCCAAACCAATTCGGATTTCGGATCAAATCACTCAACATTTCTTGCTGTTCTATCTCTATACGATAAACTCATAGCTGCTAAGGAATCGAAACAGTTCAGTATTTCTACATTTTTAGATCCTTCTAAAGCTTTCGATACGGTCAATCATGAAATTCTCCTACATAAACTGGACTACTATGGTTTTCGCGGTGTTACAAATAACTGGTTCCGTAGCTATCTCTCCTCTCGATCCCAGCGCGTATGTTACAACGGTACTCTATCCTCGCTAAATCCTATCAACACTGGTGTGCCTCAAGGATCAATTTTAGGTCCCATACTCTTCTTAATATACATTCTTGACATCAACCTCTTTGCTGATGACACTAGTGCTACCTTATCTGATATCGATCCTATAAGACTTGCTGCAACTATGTCACTTGAACTAGAAAACCTTAAGGACTGGTTATCATGCAATAAACTTTCTTTGAATGTGAAAAAAAAACAAATTTATTTTCTTCAAACCGAATAGATCTCCAATTACGAATATTCCGAAGGTAACAATATCTGGTTCTGAAATTGAATGTGTCACCAATTTTAAATTCCTTGGTGTGTATTTGAACGAAAGATTGAACTGGCAGACCCATATTGACGAAGTAACCTCTAAAATATCGAGAAATATTGGTGTTATCAGCCACATAAGGAAATGTCTTAACAGGAAAAACCTGATCATGTTATATTATTCCTTGTTCTACTCTTATGTATCTTATTGTAATCTGGTGTGGGGAAACACATTCCCGACTCATCTTAAGCCACTTCTTATCTTGCAAAAAAGAATTATTCGTATAATAACTTCCAGTACTAAATATGCACACTCTAGTCCCTTGATGAAGCAGTTGAATGTCATCCCGTTGTATAAAATAAATGATTACCTGATATTATCTTTTACTCATAGATTTCTTAATAATCCTCTCTCCATCCCAACTAAATATTCAAATTACTTTACAAAACTCTCTGAAGTCCATTGCTATCCAACCCGCCAAGCCAATCTTAATCTGTATAGGCCACGAGTGCATTCAAATCTGTCCTTTTACTCTACGAAATCAAAGGCTTCGCGTATTTGGAACGCATTACCTCTTGATTTGAAGTCATGTGTATCACAGTCCCTTTTCAAACGCCGTTTGAAGCTCCATCTTATATAACACTGTCTATTGTTTACCAATAATAATTTGAAGTTGCATTCAATATGTTATTCGTCTTTCATCGACATTGTACATAATTCCATTGCTGTATACATGTGACAATTCCCTCTTTTATATAAAATCGTTATTTACTTAGGCTACCGAGCTCCAACGGCATAGTCTCTTTATTTGTCAATTATATTATAACAAGAGCTCAGCAGTGCGACACAGTCTATTCACCATTATATCATTTAATCCATAAATTCTGACTACATCAATCGCTTCCTGCCAATATATTGTATTTCTTACCATTTGGGATATAACAACCCCATTCACCAAACGCTATATAGACGAACTTCTCGCTGTGGATAATCGCTATATAAATGACGCAGTGAAGGATATATATCCACCTTCACTGGATTTGAAGGAAACTACAGATAGCCCTACAGGCACATCTTATTTAGATCTCTATCTCTATAAAAATGAAGCGGGCATTCTCTCTCGTCGACTTTATGACAAAAGAGATGATTACAATTTCGACATCGTAAACTATCCCTTTCTGGATAGTAATATTCCAGTGGGACCTGCATATGGCGTATACATATCTCGCTTAGTAGCATTTGCTAGATCCTGTGTTAAATGTGATGATTTTAATCAACGTCACAAAACATTGTTGCAGAAACTTATAAAACAGGGCTATTCCACCAAGCGCCTCCACTCAAAGTTTCTCAAATTTGGCGATACATATCGCATGCTGATAGCAAAATACGAACGTAGCGTGCAAGATCTATGGCGCTACGTTTCGTAACTGTGTCTAATTCCGCTTAACCCGGGGCTAGGGGCCGTATGAACCCATGTACTTCAAGATCCTCATGGTACTCATATGAACAGTCACAATCAAAGCGTGACTGAGATACATCTTTTTTTTAGATGACGACTCTATAACGAATATTATGGATTAAGAATACTGATCAGCGATACGGATTTGATATTTTTGGAACATCATGATGTCTTGCCGGCATCATTGAAAACTGTTGACCGCTTCTCTCTTGCAGGAAACAAGCCTATGTTTATGTATACTATGATTGTCTTTTTGAATTTGGTGCTAATACTGTTATGTGGAAAATGGAATAGGTCTTTGGATTATGGACGCGGATATTCTCTAATGGACGACGGCTGGATTATGAATGACGGACTAGACGCTTGTAATTATTCCCGCCATTCTCAGTTTTATACATATATATACATATTGTAAATACTGTATGGTGATTAAACATTCATTCATTCAACACGATAGGAAGTGTCCCGGCACGAATCGGTGAAAGTTTTGAAAAAAGTCACCGAGACCCATATAGACCCATATAGGCCCATAGGGGGGGTATAGGACCGATGTTTGTCCCACTGGGAAACCTACTTCTATACATTTGCGGTATGGTGGTTTGGATTTGTTTTTCACGTTTCGTCATTTAGAATATGATTATTTCTCCAAACCAATTCGGATTTCGGATCAAATCACTCAACATTTCTTGCTGTTCTATCTCTATACGATAAACTCATAGCTGCTAAGGAATCGAAACAGTTCAGTATTTCTACATTTTTAGATCCTTCTAAAGCTTTCGATACGGTCAATCATGAAATTCTCCTACATAAACTGGACTACTATGGTTTTCGCGGTGTTACAAATAACTGGTTCCGTAGCTATCTCTCCTCTCGATCCCAGCGCGTATGTTACAACGGTACTCTATCCTCGCTAAATCCTATCAACACTGGTGTGCCTCAAGGATCAATTTTAGGTCCCATACTCTTCTTAATATACATTCTTGACATCAACCTCTTTGCTGATGACACTAGTGCTACCTTATCTGATATCGATCCTATAAGACTTGCTGAAACTATGTCACTTGAACTAGAAAACCTTAAGGACTGGTTATCATGCAATAAACTTTCTTTGAATGTGAAAAAAAAAACAAATTTATTTTCTTCAAACCGAATAGATCTCCAATTACGAATATTCCGAAGGTAACAATATCTGGTTCTGAAATTGAATGTGTCACCAATTTTAAATTCCTTGGTGTGTATTTCAACGAAAGATTGAACTGGCAGACCCATATTGACGAAGTAACCTCTAAAATATCGAGAAATATTGGTGTTATCAGCCACATAAGGAAATGTCTTAACAGGAAAAACCTGATCATGTTATATTATTCCTTGTTCTACTCTTATGTATCTTATTGTAATCTGGTGTGGGGAAACACATTCCCGACTCATCTTAAGCCACTTCTTATCTTGCAAAAAAGAATTATTCGTATAATAACTTCCAGTACTAAATATGCACACTCTAGTCCCTTGATGAAGCAGTTGAATGTCATCCCGTTGTATAAAATACACGATTACCTGATATTATCTTTTACTCATAGATTTCTTAATAATCCTCTCTCCATCCCAACTAAATATTCAAATTACTTTACAAAACTCTCTGAAGTCCATTGCTATCCAACCCGCCAAGCCAATCTTAATCTGTATAGGCCACGAGTGCATTCAAATCTCTCCTTTTACTCTACGAAATCAAAGGCTTCGCGTATTTGGAACGCATTACCTCTTGATTTGAAGTCATGTGTATCACAGTCCCTTTTCAAACGCCGTTTGAAGCTCCATCTTATATAACACTGTCTATTGTTTACCAATAATAATTTGAAGTTGCATTCAATATGTTATTCGTCTTTCATCGACATTGTACATAATTCCATTGCTGTATACATGTGACAATTCCCTCTTTTATATAAAATCGTTATTTACTTAGGCTACCGAGCTCCAACGGCATAGTCTCTTTATTTGTCAATTATATTATAACAAGAGCTCAGTAGTGCGACACAGTTTATTCACCATTATATCATTTAATCCATAAATTCTGACTACATCAATCGCTTCCTGCCAATATATTGTATTTCTTACCATTTGGGATATAACAACCCCATTCACCAAACGCTATATAGACGATCTTCTCGCTGTGGATAATCGCTATATAAATGACGCAGTGAAGGATATATATCCACCTTCACTGGATTTGAAAGAAACTACAGACAGCCCTACAGGCACATCATATTTAGATCTATATCTCTATAAAAATGAAGCGAGCATTCTCTCTCGTCGACTTTATGACAAAAGAGATGATTACAATTTTGACATCGTAAACTATCCCTTTCTGGACAGCAATATTCCAGTGGGACCTGCATATGGCGTATACATATCTCGCTTAGTAGCATTTGCTAGATCCTGTGTTAAATGTGATGATTTTAATCAACATTGTTGCAGAAACTTATAAAACAGGGCTATTCCACCAAGCGCCTCCACTCAAAGTTTCTCAAATTTGGCGATACATATCGCATGCTGATAGCAAAATACGAACGTGGCGTGCAAGATCTATGGCGCTACGTTTCGTAACTTGTGTCTAATTCCGCTTAACCCGGGGCTAGGGGCCGTATGAACCCATGTACTTCAAGAATCTCATGGTACTCATATGAACAGTCGCAATCAAAGCGTGACTGAGATACATCATCCTTTAGATGACGACTTTACAACGAATATTATGGATTAAGAATACTGATCAGCGATACGGATTTGATATTTTTGGAACATCATGATGTCTTGTCGGCATCAGTGAAAACTATTGACCGCTTCTGTCTTGCAGGAAACAAGCCTATGTTTATGTATACTATGATTGTCTTTTTGAATTTGGTGCTAATACTGTTATGTGGAAAATGGAACAGGTCTTTGGATTATGGACGCGGATATTCTCTAATGGACGACGGCTGGATTATGAATGACGGACTAGACGCTTGTAATTATTCCCGCCATTCTCAGTTTTATACATATATATACATATTGTACATACTGTATGGTGATTAAACATTCATTCATTCAACACGATAGGAAGTGTCCCGGCACGAATCGGTGAAATTTTTGAAAAAAGTCACCGAGACCCATATAGGCCCGTACTGGGGGTATAGGACCGATGTTTGTCCCACTGGGAAACCTACTTCTATACATTTGCGGTATGGTTGTTTGGATTCGTTTTTCACGTCTCGTCATTTAAAACACGATGGGAATGGTCCCGGAGCGAAACGGTGAAATTTTTGGAAAAAGTCACCAAGGCCTGGGTAGGCCCATAGGCCTATACTGCATGGCTATGGGAGTATAGGCCCATACGGGGTGGACGTTTTGGGGTCTAGATGAGTCCCTGGTGATCCAATGGTGTCGTATGAGGTCTTATTTTGAAGCTCTCATGCAGGAGCACTTGACTATACTAATGGTTCGTACGTTGTCAATATTCTGCGCATGCGCAGCCTGGCCGTAGTATAGAAAGCAGGCATTTTTGGGGGTGTGTGTGTGGGTGTGTTTGGGTTTAGGTAGGCCCCTATTGGGTCGATGGGATCGAGTGAGGTGTCAAAGTGAAGCTTGTGTGGGGTAGAGTCAGAATGGTGTGTTATAAGTGCAAGTCGCGTCAATCTGCGCATGTGCAGTTGGTTGTAGTAAGTAAAGTGGCCATTTTGGGGCAGTGAAGGAAGGTATTTGGGGTCGAGATGGACCATGCTTGGTCCGAATGCGTCCTGAGAGGTGTCGTTTTGTAGCTCTCGGGGTGTAGATCCCGATTTGAGGGATGTTCGCGTCATCTGTTACGCCATCGGTGACGTCATCAGTACGAGTAGTAGTGAAAGTGAGCATTTTGGGGCAGTGCAGGAAGGTATTTTGGGTAGAGAGGGGCCATTCTCAGTCCGAAAACGTCGTGGGAGGTGTCATCTTGTAGTTCTCGGGATGCAAACCCGATTTGAGGGTTGTGCACAGCATCTGTGATGTCATTGGTAACGTCATCAGTAGGAGTAGTAGCGAAAGCCTTTTGGGGCAGTGAAGGAAGGTATTTGGGGTAGAGATGGACCACTATTGGTCCGAATGTGTCATGGGGGGTGTCATGTTGTACCTCTTGGGGTGTAGACCCCGATTTGAGGCATGTTCACGTCATGGATTGTTTGACCCCCTGCCATACGCAAAATTTAACCCAGCGCACATAGGCAAAAATCCAGATTTTATACCCCTCGACCCTCCCTTCCCCTTGCTGCGTACCGTACGTAATACTTCAATGCCCACTTAGGGGAATTATCACAACATAAACAGATAAACTAACAAAACACTCTATGGTGAATTAATGCAGATGCTCGCATGTCTTATGATGAATGTGAAATGGAGAGGTGCGGTGCCTTAATTATCCACTTTCAACATGTTCAGTAGCATGTTACTAAGTATTAATATCAATGTAAATACAGCCATCATCGTCATTGTCACTGAACATCCAGTTCATATGAATTTTATTTTCTGTGCCTTGTACTGATTGTATAGAAAATAGCAGTAGATTGACTTTTAGCCTACTGTACCACACAAATCTTCCTCAAATGTTTTGTACATGTACATCGCCATTTCTCACCATTTTTCAAAGTAGAGTTTTGGTTTTGTCAAATGTGTAGTTCTTTGGTGCATGGATTGATGATTCATAACTGCAACTGCACTGTACTCAGTACCAGATTCGATGAAGCCGAAATTCCATGTAACAATACTAGAAGAAATATAACAATCTTATTCCACTGATAGCTGTTGCCTGCAGCCAATCAGGCAATATCTGAAATATCTGCTTATCTGAAATATCTCCCAGTTTATCAGTGGTTTGTCCAATATATGTACTCCACCAATTATGGTGTTTCATAAAAGAATTCAACTATTTTGTATGCCTGAATGGTATTACTATAATCGCACTTTTTTCATCTAAACATGATTTTTTTTATCAATTTCTGAACATGTAACTTTGAAAGCATGTTCCAATTGAAGATTCGAATTGTCCCCCCTGATGTGAGTTATTCTTGCATGATTACCTCCCTTTGACTGTCTGCTTTTCTGATGGGTAAAATTACAAGACAAGCCACTGGCCGCTTAAACACATTATGTAACTGTCATTTGTATACAGAACTTAATGATAAACTATGGAAACATGTCCTTGATCTCTGTCACCCTCAGGAACAATATTTCCATGGTTGAAAGAATGATTTGCGAAAAGTATAGTTCCATATACCAGCACTGAGAAATGATAGCTTCCCCACACCTAGAATAGATGGTGTTAACCGTTTGTGTTAAAAACAGCAGACCAGGGCCAGCTGCAGTACTGGGTCTTTGAATTAAATTATGAATGCTTGAATGACCTCGCTGTGGTGCATCTGAATCCCAATTTGATAACATGATATAGACGCCAATTTACTGGCATGATGCAGATTCATGACTGAGAAAATGAGACTGACAAAGCCCCGATATCCTGGAATACCACTGATTTTCATGCTCCAGTGATTCCAAGCACCCTTTAATTTGCTGCGATCTTGGTGGTGCTCAATATATCAGGGAAATGCTTTAAACGGGCAACACTGAACAGGCAGACATTAGAGGATATACATGTGTCTGATATCCTTCAAGATAGGGCTAATGTGCTTCTTTGAACAATTTTGACATGTTTCAGGGGTTGAAATATTGTCTAAGATGAGTAGGACAAAATTGATTCTTAGCTAGTTTTTGTCCTGTACACACTACAAATGGATAGAAATGTGTTTAAAATCTTGCAGGACAATGCACAATTTCAACAGGACATGTCCTGCAGTTTAATGTAAATTTCAAGCCCTGTGTTTTATAGTTGGAAATATGTATGAGGGATAACAAATTATTCATGACATTAAGCATTTAGGAGAAATCTGCCTGACACTACTCAATCACCCTACTGAATCGAAAAGTATGATTGTAGGTGAATGTACCAGTCTATTTGTCATGTGACTATGAACTGTAGATTGGATCGCTTCACATTGAAGCCGGATAACAGCTGCAATGTTATGAGGCAACATATGATTGTATATCAGATATGTCGACAGTCCATGGTAGCTACCAATTCTCCTGGCAACAGTCCATTTCGCTCATCATTGGCCAAGGTTACACGGTTCACGTCAGTTTGGACTGACCGTATTTTGACCTACCATGGACTGTCGATCAATCCGATGATGGACTGTCGTAATATCAGACAGAGAATAAACTATTAATGGTTCATATTCCTCTTAAACACACACAAGTGAAAGGAATCGAGAGATGAATGAGTCAGTGATACATGAGGCAGGTAGTAAGTTCCCACGTGTTCATTTTGTGTTCATTTTCTCACACTATAATTTGATGCTAATACCTACCATGGATCATCAACACCTAAAACACCTCTCGCCGCAAAAATGTTTAACATTTTTGAAATAGCAATAACCCTACATTTGGTGACAATATAGTACGATATCTCTCCATCAAAAAATGACTGGACTCCAGTAACCATACCTGTCATCGATATGCTGAAAATCGTTCATTTTCGGCTGTGGTCACTGTCGTCTGGTCAGACACACGCCCACGCTTGATAACATGTGACCGGCGGTGTTTACCTACAATCATACTTGTCGATTCAGTAGGGTATCAATGCATCATAGACAGGATGACAGGAATCATTGGGATGTCACATGACAATCTGAGCATGTCGTCAGTCCTATCTTGTCATAACAGTATTTTCGATATTTTGGGATAACACTATCTTAGAATAGCACAAATTCTAGTGCAGTAATTTGGTCTAGTCCCGTGCAGGATTCGAACCAGCGACCCCAGAGTCAGGCACCTAATCGCCAGCTCTGTATGTCGGCGATCTAAACCACTCGGCCAATGGGCCTCCCACAAAAATAGGAGGTAGCAAACCAGTAGTCGCTGGTTCGAATCCTGCACGGGACTCGACCAAATTACTGCACTAGAATTTGTGCTATTCTAAGATAGTTTTATCCCAAAATAACGAAAATACTGTTATACGATCACTTTCTAAATGATAAAAATATATCTATTCAGCTTTGGGAGCTGTGTCATTACGATCATCAGAGGGGTACTGTATGTTCGCTTTCAAGACTACCGGTCTGCTACCTCCTATTTTTGTGGGAGGCCCGTTGGCCGAGTGCTTTAGATCGCCGACATACAGTGCTGGCGATTAGGTGCCTGACTCTGGGGTCGCTGGTTCGAATCCTGCACGGGACTCGACCAAATTACTGCACTATTCTAAGATAGTGTTATCCCAAAATAACGAAAATACTGTTATACGATCACTTTCTAAATGATAAAAATATATCTATCTTGTCATGTACATGATAATCATACATGTACCAATGAAATGTATCTCGATCTTAGTTTTCCATTAATCACAGTTAGATATCACAACAAACCATATTGAGCAAATTATCACAATAATATGGTTACCTGTGTGTATTTGTAGCTCCCTCACAGCTGACTCAAGGAACAGCATCAGTTGATGCCCAAAACGTGAAAGGTGAGTATCCTTCCTAAATGTTAGCCAAACCTGTTGAAATAAATAAAAAAGGTAAATACTCAAGTCACAACAATTACTATAGGCTACATGTATTTGTGTGTCCGATAACAAACTTTTAAAAAGGTTGGTATATCTAAATGTAAGTTGATACCCGTATGCTGCTTTTCTTTTATAAATTCTTTTTCAATCATAACAAACATCAGACATTTTGTATAGAATTTCATAAAATACATTGCACAAGCAAAAAAAAATCCACACGATGAATACTATAAGTGTTTTACCATGAAAATGTAGAGGATACACCATTACAGAAAACACACAATATTTAAGGGGGATTTATACCTCAAAATTTGATTAATAAAATCCCCCCCTCCAGTGTCAATGTTTCGGTGATTTCTGCAAAATGGTTTAGAATATGGTCATAAAAATTCACCCACTTATCTTTCTCGACAGAAGGAAGACTGCAAGAACAAAAATAGCCCATTGGGCTTCAATACCCCTCGACTATCAGTTATTGTCTACACCCAGCAATCATGCAATGTATAATATCATCAGTGTATTTTTAGAACTAGATTAGCAAAAATCTTATCTAGTAGGGTTGCCTGCAGTTCAGCTTTTGCCAAGCCCTGAGGTTCTGGTAGAGCATGAGCGAATTCTTAGTTCTAAATATACTCTTCTAAAAAGCTTATAATCAAATCAAATAATTTTATCTTGAACATATAGATCAAGGTCAATCATCTTCAAAAAAATTCAAGTCAATTGTAACTTAATTGCATAGGGAACATGAATTTGGAGATCTTAGATTTAACATATAGAATTTGACCTTTTAAAAATAGGTCAAGTTCAGTGATATTCTTCAATAGACTTCAGGTCCAGCCATAAGTGGTATAAGTTTGGACAATGTAGATATTATTTTTCATGAAATATTGTACTAAATAGAATCTGACCTGGATAAAATAGATCAAGGATAAAGTAGGTCAACGTCAGTCATCTTCAATGCACATCTGGACCTTCGCCGGATGTATACATCTACCTAGTATAATCCGTGGCATGTCTGATTCCTCCTCCTACTCCGCCTTACACACTGCACAGCGGGTCGCAAACGTGTGGTGAGTCGCATAGGTGTGTATCCCACGGGGTGAACGAACTCATGGGGGTGAATGAGCACTCGTAGTATTAATTTGGAAAGCCTGGATATGTTTCTTCATGTTAGACCATAATAAACATAAGATATGACCTTGAAAAAAAATAGGTTAAGGTCAGTCAACTGGGATGGGCTTCTAGTCAATCACGAGTTGCATACATAATATGAATTTGGAGACCCTATCTTCAATCCTTCAACAAATGTAGCAAATACTAGAAACTTGAAACTTAAAATAAATCAAGGTCAGTCATCTTCATTACTTGTCTGTACCTTTGCCAGATGTATACATACTATTAATTTGGAAAGCATAGATATATTTTTTTATGTCTGACCATATTAAACAGTATATGACCTTGAAAAAATAGGTCAAGGTCAGTCAACTGGGATAGGCTTCTAGCCAATCACCAGTTGCTTAGGTAATATGAATTTGGAGACCCTAGCTTCAATCCTTCAAAAAATATAGCAAATATTAAATTTGACCTTGATAAATACACATGTAGGTCAAGGTCAGATATCTTCAGTACACCTCTGGACATTCGCCAGATGTATACATAGTATTTATTTGGAAAGCCTCGATATATTTCATGTTAGACCATAATAAACAGTACATGACCTTGAAAAAATAGGTCAAGGTCAGTCAACTTGGACAGGCTTCTATTCAATCACCAGTTGCATATATAATATGAATTTGGTGACCCTAGCTTCAATCCTTCAAAAAATATGGCAAATACTATAATTTGACCCTGATAAAATAGGTCAAGGTCAGTCATCTTCAGTACATCTCTAGACCTTCGCCAGATGTATACATAATTAATTTGGAACGCCTAGCTTTATTTCTCCGTGTTTTACCATGATAAACAGTATAAGACCTATAAAAATAGGTCTAGGTCAGTCAACTGGAATATGCTTCCAGTCAATCACGAGTTGTATATATAATCAGCTTCACATTTTCAAGTTAAATACTACACTAACGTTCCGTCATTTACCTTGACTTAACGAATAGAGTAAACTGTTCAGGCCGGGAAACGCACGTGATGTCATATAGACAATCAAGATAGGAGCTTGCCAACACAGAGCAGCTAGGATTTTCTTTGATGTCTGCCCGTGTGATCTCCAAATATGGCAAGTGGTGAGTGTATTGATGTTAATTTTCTTCGAATAACCAATCAAATTTGAAGTTTGAAGAGGTCATACATTGCACTTCTCCTAATATGGACCGCGGAATATTTATAGCGCTATTAAATCACCAGACCTGTATTCTGATCAGATAATGTGGCACGTTCAGCCATGGCAACACGAAGTGTTAGACTTGGGTAAGCGAAGATGATATATAATATGAATTTGGGGACCCTAGCTTAAAAAAAAATCCTTCAAAAAATATAGCAAATACTAGAATTTGACCTTGACAAAATAGATCAAGGTCAGTCATTTTTTAATAGGCTTCTGATCCTTTACCCAATACATATGTGGTATGAATTCACAATGCCTGGGCCTGGCTGTAATTCTTCTTGAGATAATCATATCGTGTTCAAAAGAAAGATGGACAGACGGAAAAAGGCTACGACAAACAGACGAACAGACGACACTGACGACGACAATACCATTCGAGCAAAATTGTCCAAGGGGTAAAAATGAGAAACGAACAATTCATATTTACATTAATTTTGAACGTAATTTTAGTTTAATATGGGGATGTGAATCGGACTCAGCCCCCAGGGACAATCCGGAACACTCTCATCGACAAAAATCTCATGCAGGGTTAGATGCAGGATTTTCGCCAAAGTCCTTGTTTGAAAATAGCTTTGTCGTTATTTGAAAAAACTGTAATTTTGCAAAATGACTAATATCACTGGTGTTGAACATGCCCAAACATTGTCAGTTTGTGTTCTTTGAGTGTTTTACACAAACTACTGTGGCTTTTGCCCCTGATATTCACATTAATCTATGAGTTTTCTAAAATAAAGTCATTTGATTTTGTGGGAAAATGGTCATTTGATTTTATAGTTCTGTCCTTTTTAAGGACGCTGTGAGAACCTGTATCTATCTCTGACATGGCATCAAAATAACTCCCATTTCGCACCGTGTTAAAAATTGCTGAAGTGAATGGATTACACCAAAGCATTCACCTCGGCAATTGCTGAATGCTGTGGCCAATTGTGAGGGTTGCAGACTTGACTCAGTTAATATAATAGAACCCCAAATGCAATATCAAAGTGATCACATGCCATTTTTAAAAATGAAAAACTGCATGCTACTGTTGCAGTGTTGGGAGGGTAGAAATCATTGTTTACCAGCCACTGGAGAGCGGTAATTTACAAAACATATTTCAACTCCTGTGCCCAAACTATTTTTCACAAATAGACTAAGTAATATTCCATTTATCTTGATTATTTACAGAAACATCAGACATCTGCCGTTCTCATAGCAAGGACAAGATCAAGGGACCATTTGTGGTGACTACGCATTGTGAAAAGACAAAGGAAACTATTGAACAGCAGAACTCAGTATTTTTGGTCGGTACATCGGGAAGTGGCAAATCATTTATCCTCCATTACATATCTGCCAATCCCTTATCAGGCTATTACCCCATTACGTGTACAAGACCCAGTGAAATTAAAAGGTACATTGAGCGTGTACAGGGTAGTGACATACAACTGTTGTTTGTGGGTGACGAACCTTTTGGCTCATCATACTTACAGCAGGAACTTGTGAGTGAATGGGTGAATGAGGGTAAGACACTAGAGATGTATTTGGGAACGCATACATTTTTGTTTGCTACCAGGGATTGCATGTGGTCAGAGTGTAAGGTGCATGTTGAAGACATTAAATTGTTCCACAACACAGTTGAGGCAACCTCTTCCAGTTTGACAGTTGATGACAAACGTAAATTGTTGCAGGCACATTTGGGTGAGAGGGAGAAACTAACATCAGAAGAGATAGACACTATCGTAAGCCTAAAAAATCCAATAGCCTACAGCCAGTGCTGTAAACTAATGAGCAATGGTATTCAACAGGGTCAAATTCAGTCCGGGAAAGAGATCATTGAATTATTTCAGAGGCCATATTCTCATCTTTTTTCTGAACTAAAGAAAATGTCACTGACAGATAAAGAAAAGGAGAAATATGCTTTGCTTTGTTTGATCATGCTCTCTGGTGGTAGCATACCTTGTGAAGATCTGTCCTGTCCACAGTCTGATTTGAAAGCTGATGTTAGAGATAGAATTAATGATGTTGTTTCTGCGTGTGACTCTCCAAATGTTACACGAGAGTCTGCAAATGTAAGAAGGTACAAGCAACAAGAAGAGATTTCAATAAATGTCAAATGTACAAATTCTCTCATGATTCCATACACGAAGCAGTGACGATGGAGTTTGCACAGCTACATCTCGGATATTGTTTGAAATATCTGAACCGTGATGTTGTTGTGAACATCGCGCGTCCTTACAACTACGAAAAACGAGAGCAGGAATTTTCCACCAATGTTCCTACAGATTACTACGAGAAACTAGCGGAAATCTTCACAACGAAAGTCATCGACGAAAACGGAAAAGGGGGTCCGGATGAAGTATTCAACAACCCGTGTGTGAAAGACGAACCATTTCAAATTGTGTGGATTGATTACCTGAGGAAAACCTCGCCGGATGAACTAAAAGCTTTCAGTCAGAGTAGAAGCTCGTCTGTTAGTGGTTGGTGTGTATCGTATTATATAGCTAAGTTCGGGGTCCACAAACTCCTAGAATTAATCCACGATAACCGCCATCTTGCATGTCTTGTCTGCAGTGTCTGTCGTGGCGAGTATGGTGTTCTGCCCTATCTGCCCTGTGGATGTGTGTTGTATGGAGCAGTTGCCGGTGACCAGGTACAAGTTTTTTGACATCATATTGGACCTCACTCACATCGACCCGGAATCGTGAGGTGATGACGAGGCAAGGAGTGAGGACAGCAGGTCGACATGGCAGTGTCAGAACGGCAAAATGGTTTCTACAGACTGGCTATTGTACACCTTGTAAAGGAAAGAATTGTGCCTGTGTAGATGGACTGTGGGAGGCCTCAGGGAGAGGTCATACTGACTTGGTTAGACTGTTTATATGATCTCATGGTCAGAATGTGAATACAACAGTCGGTCAAGAAGGTACAAGTCTTCACTTGGCCATTACGAACACTTTCCCTGTGATACTTTGAGTCCAATCACCCGACCTATGTACAGTACAGGCGGGTGTTTCAAATGCATGTTAAAGTTGTATCTCATGGGGGGTGTTTGCCAGGGAGCAATTAAAAAGCTATTAAATTGTCATCATTTGTCAAGCCTCAAGACGTTTATGTCTTCCAGATGGTTGAAATGCTTAATGCATGGAGATTCATCCGCATAGACCTTATCACTCAGTCAAGCCTGAGCCAGCTTCCCCTCTATATTCATTCAGCCAGGACAGGGTTAATTACTGTCAGATTGCCTGACTGAGGTTTGAGAGACATTTATGAATGAAAGGCCATCTGCTGCATAAAAAGAATGACAGACCACTTGACCAGAAGGACTGTCAAAACCCTTGGAATAAACTATTTAATAACAGAAATGAACTGACAGTTGATAGTGTGGAATAAATGGTAACATTGAATCTCATCATTGAATCAATATATGTTCAGATACATGTACTAATTAATCTAGCATGGATACACCTTGGGTTGTTCGATTGTAATTCTTCTCATGGGAATGAGGTTATTTCTCATTATTCTGACAAAAACCAATAAGAATACTTTTATAATTATTTCATCGATAACACAATGCATTTCCTAATCAATTTCACTATGGTACTACATAAGCAATAGCCACCTGTAAGTTCTTTGTTAGAGAATTTAGCTAGTTGTCTAGATGATTACACTGCAGTTCAACATGCATATTCTAAATAAAACACAATGACTATAGTTTCAGATATATATATATAGTGTGTATTTGGGGGAATTGTTCTGATTGACAATTCAAGACAAAATCTTATTTCATGAATGATACAACGAAATTACCAACAATTCATATAATGTGGTGAGAATGCAAGAGGGGACACTAGGCTTTGACAGTTCACCATAGTAACTGAGTAAATGATCCCTCTTAACAGTGTCATAGACTTATAGGGATATCTATTGCATATATCCCCAACAACAAAATAGACTGTATATGTTTGTATGGACCTGTATATGTCCTGTGTGTGAGGTCCGGGTCAGCTTGTCAGTTCTTTCTGTTAGCACAGGACCAATCCTGTGCAAGGCTGGGTTAAAACGCCCTCCAGCTGATTTATTATCAACAGCTGTTTGTTGCCAGAATTTTGTTTCATAGAATGGTACCTCAGTGGCCGAAATCACTGTAACATTCTGTAAATATACGAACATATAATGGTTTAACATATATGTTATTTGGTTTAACATATATGTTATATCAGAAGTTCATGAAAACTTCCACTTCTGACTATATGAAAGAAACTAATTTTTTGGCTATGTATATTAATGAATTTTGTACTTTAATTGAGTGACTTTTCTTTCAAGTAGGAGTGGAAATTGATCCCACTTAAGTCGTCCAACTTGAGTGAACTTCACTCTTCTTGGGAAAAATAATTTTTAACTTGCCTTGAATGAATTGTACACTCAATTTGAGTGATTCATTACCTTCAGCTCAAGTGATTCTTCCAAAAAAAAAACGATAACTCAATTCATTGAGAGAAGTTTCTGTATCTTACTTATCTCCTACTCTGCAAACTAATAAAGCCAGCCAAAAATAAGCTGACTAGATGCAACTTTATTTGGCATTTTGTCTCAATTGCATTCGTCACAATTGTGTCAGAACAGCATTAAATTGCATTCAGATTCAATGCATTTTCCCACAATTGTGAAATTTATGAAAAATGCGTGGCAACAGTTCACTTCATAAGGACTTAACATTGGACAAATTAACTGAATCATTTATTTATGAAAAATGCGTGGCAACAGTTCAATAATTCATAAGGACTTAACATTGGACAAATTAACTGAATCATTTATTATCTCGCCTTACGAAGTAAGGGGAGATATTGTGAGAGGGGGAAAGAGGATGTCGTCGTCGGTGTCGGTGTCGGTGTCCCCTGCCTGAAAATGAATGGGTTTTTGGTTTAGCAAGTTAAAAAAAATCTAGAAAAATTAGAAAAAATATAAAAAATATATAAAAAATATGGGGAGTGGGTATGCCACCTGGGGGTACTACCCCTGGGGTGCTCTAATGTTAAAATCCCTATGAATGAGTTTTGCGTTTAGCTGAAGTGCACATGTACATCTGTACTTGGAAAGTTTCTTGCAGTTGTCAGCTGTCATTGGATGATTATGAAACTTGGTATGCATGTTTCTTATGATAAGAGGATGTACCTGTGCTATTTTTGAGAAGAA
>JAVTVY010011045.1:0-52722 GCA_036873755.1 Hanleya hanleyi | reverse complement strand
GATTCGCACTGCATGGTAAGGTAATATATCGTCTATTTAGCGTAGATTCGCAAATCGATTTGTCATTCACTTTATTGTCACATAAGGGAGAGTTAATATATTGTCTATTTACCGTAGATTCGCAAATGTGTTTACCTCGTCGAGATGGCAGAGAAGACAATATATTGTCTAATTAGCACTTTGATAATCTCATCTAAATTGCATAGATTCGCACATGACGGAGAGTTAATATATTGTCTATTTAGCGTAGATTCGCAAATGTGTTTACCTCGTTGAGATGGCAGAGAAGACAATATATTGTCTAATTAGCACTTTGATCATCTCATCTAAATTCCATAGATTCGCACTTCACGGAGAGTTAATATATTGTCTATTTAGCGTAGATTCGCAAATGTGTTTACCTCGTTGAGATGGCAGAGAAGACAATATATTGTCTAATTAGCACTTTGATAATCTCATCTAAATTGCATAGATTCGCACATGACGGAGAGTTAATATATTGTCTATTTAGCGTAGATTCGCAAATCTGTTTTACCTCGTCGAGATTGCAGAGAAGACAATATATTGTCTAAATAGCACTTTGATAATCTCATCTAAATTGCATAGATTCGCACTTCATGGAAAGTTAATATATTGTCAATTTAGCGTAGATTCGCAAATGTGTTTTAACTTCGTCGAGATTGAAGAGAAGACAATATATTGTCTAATTAGCACTTTGATAATCTCATCTCAATTGCATAGATTCGCACTTCAGGGAAAGTTAATATATTGTATATTTAGCGTAGATTCGCAAATCTGTTTTAACTCGTCGAGATTGCAGAGAAGACAATATATTGTCTAAATAGCACTTTGATAATCTCATCTAAATTGCATAGATTCGCACTTCATGGAAAGTTAATATATTGTATATTAAGCGTAGATTCGCAAATCAGTTTTACTTCATCGAGATTGCAGAGAAGACAATATATTGTCTAATTAGCACTTTGATAATCTCATCTAAATTGCATAGATTCGCACTTCAGGGAAAGTTAATATATTGTATATTTAGCGTAGATTCACAAATCTGTTTTACCTGGTCGAGATTGCAGAGAAGACAATATATTGTCTAAATAGCACTTTGATAATCTCATCTAAATTGCATAGATTCGCACTTCATGGAAAGTTAATATATTGTATATTTAGCGCAGATTCGCAAATCTGTTTTACTTCGTCGAGATTGCAGAGAAGACAATATATTGTCTAATTAGCACTTTGATAATCTCATCTAAATTGCATAGATTCGCACTTCATGGAAAGTTAATATATTGTCTATTTAGCGTAGATTCGCAAATCGATTTGTCATTCACTTTGTCACATAAGGGAGAGTTAATATATTGTCTATTTAGCGTAGATTCGCAAATGTGTTTACCTCGTCGAGATGGCAGAGAAGACAATATATTGTCTAATTAGCACTTTGATAATCTCATCTAAATTGCATAGATTCGCACATGACGGAGAGTTAATATATTGTTTATTTAGCGTAGATTCGCAAATGTGTTTACCTCGTTGAGATGGCAGAGAAGACAATATATTGTCTAAATAGCACTTTGATAATCTCATCTAAATTGCATAGATTCGCACTTCATGGAGAGTTAATATATTGTCAATTTAGCGTAGATTCGCAATTCTGTTTTACCTCGTCGAGATGGCAGAGAAGACAATATATTGTCTAATTAGCACTTTGATAGTCTCATCTAAATTGCATAGATTCGCACTTCAGGGAAAGTTAATATATTGTATATTTAGCGTAGATTCGCAAATCTGTTTTACCTCGTCGAGATTGCAGAGAAGACAATATATTGTCTAAATAGCACTTTGATAATCTCTTCTAAATTGCATAGATTCGCACTTCATGGAAAGTTAATATATTGTCTATTTAGCGTAGATTCGCAAATGTGTTTTAACTTCGGCGAGATTGAAGAGAAGACAATATATTGTCTAATTAGCACTTTGATAATCTCATCTAAATTGCATAGATTCGCACTTCAGGGAAAGTTAATATATTGTATATTTAGAGTAGATTCGCAAATCTGTTTTACCTCGTCGAGATTGCAGAGAAGACAATATATTGTCTAAATAGCACTTTGATAATCTCATCTAAATTGCATAGATTCGCACTTCATGGAAAGTTAATATATTGTCTATTTAGCGTAGATTCGCAAATGTGTTTTAACTTCGGCGAAATTTCAGAGAAGACAATATATTGTCTAATTAGCACTTTGATAATCTCATCTAAATTGCATAGATTCGCGCTGCATGGTAAGGTAATATATTGTATATTTAGCGTAGATTCGCAAATCTGTTTTACCTCGTCGAGATTGCAGAGAAGACAATATATTGTTTAAATTGCACTTTGATAATCTCATCTAAATTGCATAGATTCGCACTTCATGGTAAAGTAATATATCGTCTATTTAGCGTAGATTCGCAAATCGATTTGTCATTCACTTTATTGTCACATATGAGAGTTAATATATTGTATATTTAGCGTAGATTCGCAAATCTGTTTTTCTTCGTCGAGATTGCAGAGAAGACAATATATTGTCTAATTAGCACTTTGATAATCTCATCTAAATTGCATAGATTCGCACATGACGGAGAGTTAATATATTGTCTATTTAGCGTAGATTCGCAAATATGTTTACCTCGTTGAGATGGCAGAGAAGACAATATATTGTCTAATTAGCACTTTGATAATCTCATCTAAATTGCATAGATTCGCACTTCACGGAGAGTTAATATATTGTCTATTTAGCGTAGATTCGCATATGTGTTTACCTCGTGGAGATGACAGAGAAGACAATATATTGTCTAATTAGCACTTTGATAATCTCATCTAAATTGCATAGATTCGCACTTCAGGGAAAGTTAATATATTGTATATTTAGCGTAGATTCGCAAATCTGTTTTACCTCGTCGAGATTGCAGAGAAGACAATATAGTGTCTAAATAGCACTTTGATAATCTCATCTAAATTGCATAGATTCGCACTTCATGGAAAGTTAATATATTGTCTATTTAGCGTAGATTCGCAAATCTGTTTTACCTCGTCGAGATTGCAGAGAAGACAATATATTGTCTAATTAGCACTTTGATAATCTCATCTAAATTGCATAGATTTGCACTTCAGGGAAAGTTAATATATTGTATATTTAGTGTAGATTCGCAAATCTGTTTTACCTCGTCGAGATTGCAGAGAAGACACTATATTGTCTAAATAGCACTTTGATAATCTCATCTAAATTGCATAGATTCGCACTTCATGGAAAGTTAATATATTGTCTATTTAGCGTAGATTCGCAAATGTGTTTTAACTTCGGCGAGATTGCAGAGAAAACAATATATTGTCTAAATAGCACTTTGATAATCTCATCTAAATTGCATAGATTCGCACTTCATGGAAAGTTAATATATTGTCTATTTAGCGTAGATTCGCAAATGTGTTTTAACTTCGGCGAGATTGAAGAGAAGACAATATATTGTCTAATTAGCACTTTGATAATCTCATCTAAATTTCATAGATTCGCACTGCATGGTAAGGTAATATATCGTCTATTTAGCGTAGATTCGCAAATCGATTTGTCATTCACTTTATTGTCACATAAGGGGGAGTTAATATATTGTCTATTTAGCGTAGATTCGCAAATGTGTTTACCTCGTCGAGATGGCAGAGAAGACAATATATTGTCTAATTAGCATTTTGATAATCTCATCTAAATTGCATAGATTCGCACTTCACGGAGAGTTAATATATTGTCTATTTAGCGTAGATTCGCAAATGTGTTTACCTCGTGGAGATGGCAGAGAAGACAATATATTGTCTAATTAGCACTTTGATAATCTCATCTAAATTGCAAAGATTCGCACTTCATGGAGAGTTAATATATTGTCAATTTATCGTAGATTCGCAATTCTGTTTTACTTCGACGAGATGGCAGAGAAGACAATATATTGTCTAAATTTTATTCGTACATATATTTTGTTGAATAGGAAGCAATATATTGTCTAATCAGAGCATTGATAATGTGATGTAAATTGCAAATATCCGCAATTGAAGAAGACTTAATATACTTTGTATTTAACATATATTCACAAGGCGGTTTAACCCTATCGATCATACTTCATTCTCTATTGTTGAACCCAGAAATGATATGTTGTTAATATAACAATAATACATGTATTATCTATGCAGCAGTAAATCCTTAACAAGTAAATTGAATGTGGATACCCCTTGTTTGTTGAACCTAGAAATGCCATATTGTTACAATCACTATAAAACCATTAAGTGAACAATTCTCGTGAGAACCAAATGGCATTCGACACTAGGGGTTGCGTCAAAATGATAAAAGGTCGACAATAATTTGATGATATTCCGTGCAGATTTTAGCAACTATCTCCCTAAAAAAAAGAAATATATAGTCATCTGTGGGTCCGTGGTTTTAAAATTTGCATGTGCTATCGCGAAAGGCGGCGAATGTCCTCTCGGACTTACAGAAATGATAATGACAATGTCGCTCATGACAATGCTTCACCTTTGATTGTTGAACCTAGAAATGGCATATTGTTACCATGAAAACAATTCGAAGAAAGGGCGTTAATCACGAAAGCTGAAAACCTGGACTCTCTGGTATATTGTTTAACGATAATCTTTGCTCCATGCTACATGTAATGCTACATTATTATCTTCGCAAATATATCATGTCATAAGTACATGTAATTTGGATCACCTTCTTCCACAAAAATGATATTAGATACCTGTGCATTGCGTTTACGTGATAAAATGATATAATTATATCTTGTACGATTTATCACACATCATTCGCACTGACATTTTCTTCCTCCGCTAGTGGCGCTATAGTCATGTCTTTGTCTCTTCAATGGGTGATATTGGGTCCATCGACATTAGGAACACAAGAAGCTGCTTCACCGAAGAATCAGAACGGCCATATGTTGTTAATACATGTAATAAGCCAGTAATTAAAATTGTTGTTATGAAACACTCTTGTCGATTAACAGCGATACATACACAAATATTGTGTACGGGATACAAAAGTTGTTATCCATAAAATAGCCTTTTATTATATGTGGTATCAGGTCGTTTCGTCACGCGATATTCCGGCAAGCTACATTTCGGTAAGCGATATTTCGTCACGCGACTTTGACATGTGAAAATGTCGCATGCCACAATGTCGTACTCTTCATTTTGTGCCGAAATGTTGCATGCCGAAATCTCGTATATGCTGAGATGTCGCGTGCCGAAATGTCGCGGATTTGTTATATATTCGACTTTTTACTGGAGATATATGTGTCACTTGAGGGATATGTGTCACTTGAGGGGAGATTTGGAGTGTTTGATTCATACTTTTACTTCATTACCAGAAAATCGACAATGTACAAAGAAAGTTAAAACCTGGCATGGAGATATCCAAACCATAGTTTATTAGGTCTACACTCATATAATTTGGGTTTCGATAGAAAAAAACTCGGTAAAACAAAAGCCCGCTGCAACTGATATTTTCGATCATGGTCACATATGCTTTATTTCTTGTCCATGGAGGCATTTCTGTGTTTGATGATATACCAGAGAGAAAAGGTAAATCTGTATCGGTGATTCTGCGGACGTTATATTAAACTGGCCAAGCCATTGAAATGACTTTTCGGTACATTCAGTGTTGACTTCGTGTGTTTTGACGATTTTTTTCTAACTTGGGAGTGAAATCTTTCTGTTTATGGACTCGTTTGGGAACGATGATAAGCATAAGTATGTATCAATCTCAGTAAAGTCAGATATAATATCACGGAATACATGTATTATATCCAAATTCAGCCCTATATAAATCCCGTGCGAGTTGAAACTACTATTGTTAGCCTATCAGATGGATAGCTGGTTGTGACTATTTCAAAATCACGCCCACAGTAATTACACGCGGTAGCTCGTGGTCTAATATATAAACATTATCCCGAAACATTTTCCAAATAAGGCATCATTTCCCGGCAGGGTCCGTAAACATGAAAGAGTTTACTCCCGCCGAAAAATCTGGCTCTGTTAGGGGTAGAAAATATCAAAAGATTGTGCCGTGCGAATATGTTAATCTCATTGGAGTAAACGTCAATTATTGTCAGAGCGAAAAGGTTGAAATGGTCGTGATTGTCTGATTTTGGGATCTTACATTGAACACTTTCATCACCCCAATCTGTGTCTCCTCCCGATTTATACCTCCATAATTAGTTTAAAGTCAGCATCAAGAATAATTAGCTTTATTATACAAAATCTACATGAATGGTTGATACATGCGATTCAACTGGCTGATTTTGGTGAGCTGTGTAGCATAATTAGAATACTAAAACAAACTTGTTTTCTTAACTTCAATTTTTTCATCGTTGGTCATAGTTACACGCAATATATTGCCTAGTATGTGTGTATCTTCCTATTTCTGTCATCTTAGTGCCCAATATACGGATAATTCCTGTGTAACACAAGTGACATAATTGAAGACAAGTGTTAGGAAAAGTTTATTATTCGGAATGTCTGCATTTATTGTACGCATTATAAAGAGTTTTGTCAATGGAGACTCTGTTGAAATCAAATTCTGTAGTCATTGGTGATCTTGATTTTCAGATATTTCCCCAAGTGAAAATGTGCCTTTCCGTGAGAATGACCCCACAGTGCTATTTAGACAATATATTGTGAAACCGGCGTGTGAAATTGAATCTTCGAATCTAAAAACACATTTGCGAATCTACGCTAAATATACAATATATTATTCACTTTCCCCACAGTGCTATTTAGACAATATATTTTGAAGCCGGCGTGTGAAATTGAATCTGCGAATCTACGCTAAATAGACAATATATTAAGTATGCAGGAGGTGCGAATCGATGCAATTTAGATGCGATTATCAAAGTGCTAATTAGACAATATATTGTCTTCTCTGCAATCTCGACGAGGTAAAACAGATTTGCGAATCTACGCTAAATATACAATATATTAACTTCCCCAAAGTGCGAATCTATGCAATTTAGATGAGATTATCAAAGTGCTAATTAGACAATATATTGTCTTCTCTGCAATCTCGACGAGGTAAAACAGATTTGCGAATCTACGCTAAATAGACAATATATTAACTCTCCCTGAAGTGCGAATCTATGCAATTTAGATGAGATTATCAAAGTGCTAATTAGACAATATATTGTTTCTTTCTGGGGAACAAGAGCTCCAAGTCCCAGCATCGCACATATGTATATAGTCTACATTTTATGCAAATCATTCGTGTATTTCGAAAAGGAAAACGCTGACATTCTCGGTATGAGCAAACTGAGAAGAATGGAATGTGCTCGCGTGAAGCTTTCTCGCGATGACAGGTTAAGGAAAGAGATATTCAGCGTTTTAGGTCATGTTACATTGTACGTCACAGGTTATGTTGACTTTGGTCCATGGAAGATGAGCGTTATCCGCTTTAATAAGTATCGGCGACCTCAGTGGGGTATAACTTGTCATTGACGTCACGGACAAATCGAACGATATTCTCGCTCACCCGAATCAGTCGGTGTACCTCCATTCGCAACTTCTCGGGGATCTCCGGTTTGAGATGTCCCCTTCGTAGATTTCCGCTCGGGAGTTCCGAATGGTGGGTGTATCTCGTGTGAGGGAGGATACTCGAACAGTGTCGATCATTTACTCTGCTGCATAATCTGGTAGTGGGATGAATTCTCATTCAATATTTACGTTCAGTTGAATCGATGCAGGGGGGCATATTGCGGTCGGTGGATTTGTTCGGGGAGAAACAGAATATATTGTATAATTAGCATCTCGTTCTAAATAGCAAAGTATCCTAGAAAATATCTGCAAATTAGCAGCTTTGCTAATTAGATTCTAAATAGATGCGAGAGAATATAAGCCAATCGCGCACCTTAATGACAGTTACTGAGGTCTAGCATGGAAGAACAGATCAAGTTAGAAATACTGCCTATCAATCACATTCAACAGAAAGCGCAGAGGGAGACCATGATGAGAAAAGGTCAGTCGAGAAGGGAGGTAATTGCTGTGAGGATGAGGAGTAATTGGTAAAGTAATTGTATAGTACAAACAAGTCCACTCTATTTCTACCTTCACAGACACATTGCAAAACATGACGAGGGACGAGGGAATGAGGCTTTTTTTTATCATATTTTTTCATTCGCACAGACCCAATATATTTATCTTTTCTGGCACACCGATGCAGCAGTTTAATACAATTTGCATGAAACCAACAATGTTCTTTGAGTGACCGTAATTGAAAAGTCAGCCTTCAACAATACTTTTTCTTCCAAATAAAACAAGACAGAGTCAATGTCCATGTACATTATTTTGGCGAAATTTTGTCACAGAAATGTGTAGTACCATTTTACACATTCTATTTACTATAAAAGAGTTGACGTGGTGCTAAAAAGCTGAGGCGGGGATGCCTGTGAAGCGAGAAATTCATTTTATTCAGTCTTAAACCTGGAATTTATCATGTAATGCACTGTTTTGTTTTTTTTTATAAATCTTGGTATTTACCCTGCAGCTTTAGTCCCAGCCATGCCAGCCTCGGCCTCCTCCCCCATGTTATCATCCCTGACTCATCCAGCTGCTCATACCTACCAGAACTACAACACCCTCTCCCACTGTCAGGGCTACAACACCATCAGTCAGAGTGCCACGCTTGGCAGGGGGTCCACCGCCAGACGGAAACAGTGGGGGAAATCTGAACGCACACAGCCCTCGGTCGGAACATGTATGTCATTTGGTGCTCATAGATTTAACAGTGTTAAATCATATCACATAGACATATCTTTGGACGCCGAATTCATTCCTATATTCATAACTCCATTCTGTTCTTAGTGCTGCCACTTTTCTTGAAGTGAAGAAAATAGACACAAGATGACCCTGACATCAAGTCGGTGTAACACCCTCTGACTGCACTGTGCAGAAAAATATGGCGTGCAATGCGCATTCAGTCTGTATCCATTTTGATCAACACAAGAAGCCTGTATCTCCATATGAGAGAGATGGGAAATTCATCCAGTACATATTGTAAAAGAATTAACAAGTTTCATGCTAAATTATTACACAAGAACTGTGTCATGCTCAGCCCACTCTTCTCCATTTAGAAGAGTTGGTTTCACTCAATGGTACGGTAAGCGATCCAAATGTTCGATCGCCGGAAGTGATTTTTTAGTCCCAAAATGGATGCTTGATCGTAAAAATTGGATCGTACGCCCCTCTGCAATGACGAGAAAAACCGGCTCGATCGAAAACATTAGATCGCGGAAGTGAGAGAAAAGCACGATATATCCGATTATCTCCCCTAGTTCACAACGTAAAAATTGCCGCGATAATTATAGTCATTGCATTGTACATTAATAAGATAAATTTGTTTATAAGAAATCTGATTCACCCATAGCCCTACATAACGTAATACATTATTTTTTGGAAGAAAACGAGATGAACTATATAATATTAAACTTCGACAAAGAAATTTCACCATACTGATTTGGTTTTATTAAAAGTCCGATGTGACAAAATATCATAAAGAATAATACATTAATCGGGTGAACAATTTGGTGAATTAAGCTCCTTAAAATGTTCGTAATTTGAAGAAATTTGATAGACGAATAAGGACTTCGTTATGATATCAAACCACACATTATTATATTACGTATTTGTATGACATTTATATAACAAATTTGATACATGGCATTCGACGGATGTTGATCGCGATTGTTAACTTATTTGTCAACCGTATATGCTAAACCCCTAGGTGTCCCCCCATCTTCCTGTCTGACCTACTCTGTATATTGATCGTGCGTAACGCACGTGGGGCCCCGTCTGCCCAGGAAGGGTGAGAGCTCAAAGTCGGTTGCATACAGAAACCTGCCTTGCGATGTATAAAATGCGTGGAGTCAAATCTACTTTCCCGCAGCGCGGCCTTCCTCTGTTATAGAATTTATTGTAACTTACCATGTGCTTTGCATTGTTTATATACATGTATTGAGTGCATTCTGTAAAACCTAGAGTGGTGTGTCTGATGTCTGCGATTGATAATAATAATTTAATAAACGGATGATATATGGAAGGACAATGATAGAATTGTTTCTCTGTTAGGGGCCTACTTGTCCCGGTCACGGCTTCAGTGTTTTGTCGCCACCTATTATTATCTTAAATTATCTGAAATCGTTGAATGCTGTAAAATAGATAACTGTTAATTGATCTTTGTTTATATAAGAAAATACGTGTGTTGGCTTTTTTTTTGTTTCAAGTCATTTTCGCTGGCTATTCAAAATCCGCCGTTGATACCGACCGGTTCGATAAAAATGCTGTTGTCAAACAATCACAGTGCTAAAAGCCTTCAAAGCCAAGACAGAACAAGTTTGAATGAGGGTGTTGTGAAAATTATATACGGGACAAACAGGGGCCACACATTAATTAACAAAAAAACCCATAATACTGCAACGCGCATCCCCACGCAGAGCTGAATCCGGGCTTCAGAAGGGGCAAGGTATTCCCCCGGCAGTCACTTCTATGTTGTTACACACGATCTCATTTGCATATGAATAAGTGTCATTTGTAGTCTGGGTGAAACTTGCATGCTGCACGTGATGCAGTCCAGATTCCCCCTGTGGACTATAGTATTGGACCCTTCTATCTTGATTTAACAGGGAGTACTAGTGTAATTTCCTCTGCTGGTAACCTAACCCTCCCGCACACCCCTATCTTGACTTTGGATTCTTTGGAAGCTGGGAAGCGTGGCAAGATCATTAAAACAAATATGCTCACAGCTGGACATGCTAAAAATAAACTAAACACTTCATTTGCAAGACTATCCCACACCAGACACCTCCAGGTAAATGTGAATACAGATTGTTACACTGGTGAGAGGAGTTAGGACTCAAAACAATGTAGCCATTGACAATTTAAATATCAAAGGAGAGTCTGTCAAGACTTGGAAAGTGAGGGGCCCTGAGGGGTTATACTATTACGCCCTGCCATGTGAACACCTCAATCATTTCAAGTTTGTTTCATATAAAGTGGACTTTACTGATGGTAATAATAATAATAATAAATATACCAGCAAGAGGCAATTGAAGGGGGTTTTGGTGTTAATGTGTGGAGCCTGTTTGTCCCGTATATAATTTTTACAACACCCTCATTCAAACTTGTTCTATCTTGGCTTTGAAGGCTTTTATCGGAAGAAAAGGAATGGAATATCTTATGTAGCATTGTCATCTTTCACGAGCGCTGAATTGAAGGGTCGACAACAGCATTTTTATCGAACCGGCCGGTATCAACGGCGGATTTTGGATAGCCAGCTAAAATGACTTGAAACAAAAGAAGCCAACACACGTATTTTCTTATAGAAACCTGGGACGAGTATAATATTCGTCCCAGTAGAAACAAAGATCAATTAACAGCTCTCTATTTTACAACATTCAACAATTTCAGATAATTTAACATAATATCTCCAGGTGGCGACAAAACACTGAAGCCGTGACGGGGGATAAGTAGGCCCCTAACAGAGAAACATTTCTATCATTATCCTTCCATATATCATCTGTTTATTAAACAAAATCGCAGACATCGGACCCTTAGTTAAAGAACAAATCGGCAACCATTTAATTCCCTCAGTGAGCGGCTATTGGTCTCAGCATAATTTTTCACAATATTTGCAAGACCGTCACACGTTTGTTTCTTGAATTCGCAAAAAGAATATGTCTATCGTTTTTAATATAATAGAAACAATTTGACACTCGCGCAACTATTATGTTTTACACGAAGTTGTTTTTATTTACCATTCAGGAATATATGCTGTTTAGATTTGGTTTAGGTCACATGAACAACTCCATTTTGCGTATGCGTCGATACTGCCGATCTCGCGCATAATGTTGCGTATCCGTTCATATTCATTCTAGCTATTGCCGACCGTGTGCGATCGAATTTAAGTTAGATCGTCTCATTTTAGAATTTGTGGGTGATTGTAAATCAGTTAGAATATCCGATCGTAAATCTCCCGAAAAAATGGGGTTGATCATAAATCGAAAGATGATCGTATATATGGATCGCTTACCGTAGTAATTGCCAGCCTTCACAGTGCTTCAATATATGGAGATAATGCAAATGATCTATAAATTAAGTATCTTTTTTGAAGACAGACATACATTATTACAAATTTACAGGGCCTTTGAAGATCTTGAAAAGCCTTGAAAATCAAAAGGGCTTTTCCAGAACTTGAAAAGTCTTGATAATTGGGATTCTGTTCAAAGAACTTGGAAAAGCGTGGAAATTCAGTGTCAAGCTGTCTGACAAATTTGTAACAGAATTTTTTAAATGAACACTTGCTAAAGTCCAGAATTAAGATACATGGTTGAAAATGGGCATGGGAAGCAAAACTGGAAAAGGCCTGGGAATTTGAATTTCAAAATGTACAAATGAAGGATGTCAAATCATATTTTTCTTCATACATAAGCATAGACCCAGTGCAACCCAAACTGATAAGTTTGTCCAATTCACTCAACATGTTAGAGAGTACTACCACTCTGAATGGAGATAGAAAGGTATTTTTTGTGCTAAAAACTTCTGATTCATTTATCATGCAACCCCAAAATCTTCGGGCAACTTAAATAGTGTAACATTTTGTGACAACTGATTTTTCAATGAAAGTGTGAGTCTAATCAAAACGTGTCATGCATTATTATGCTAATTAGATACACAGCAATGTTTTTCAATATCATCCGATGTAGATATATATGTCCATATATTGCCTATAGCTGTGTCTTGATGTTCTTGACTTTATCATGTTTATAGGGCAAACATTTCTCAAACTCGCTGAATAACATGACCTGAACATAAAAGTCTCAGTAGTACTTATACATGTAGAAGGGCATTATGTAATTACAAACCAGTTCTTTTCAAATAATAAATCGATATTGCGAAGAATTTGTTTCAGGATAGATAATTTTATGTGACTTTTCCAGTGTCCATAGCCTCTGCAGCCTCAATGGTGACGAATGCCAATCAGATCTGCCATGCTGAGAATACAGAGGTGATACTATACCCGGATACCCGAGGACTGGGTATATCACTGGAAGGCGGGGTATTCTCTACAGCAGTCCTCACAGAACCTCCTATCATTGGACACATTGAACCTAAGTGTGTCACAGAAAGGTAATTTTATGTACAGTGAAACCTGTGAATACCGACACCTTGGTAAACTGACGAACCTCTACATACTGACATTATGCATTGTCCCAATACTTAAATTTAAAGTGTGTTTTTTTTAACATTGATAAGCCAGAACCCTGTCAAAACTGACACCATAACTTGGTCCCAAGCATGGTTGGTTTGCACAGGTTTCATCATACTATGAGGTTGATGACGAAATGAATATGAATACTATGAGATAAATTGTTAAACTGAGATGAGTACTGTATGAGGTTGATGCCAAAGTGGATACAGGTTTTAAATGCATGGTAAATGTCAAAATTAGTGTCAGTACTATGTGATACATGCCTTAATTAAGCAGGTATCATGGTACATGTAACAGATAAAAACTGCTTCGGAATATCATGTACCGGTATCCTGTGTACCCACTGTTTTAGTTGTCAGTGAAGTTATTAAGCAGATGAGTTGAATTCATACTGATTTGTCTTTTGACAGGTGTGGAGTGGTGCAGGAGGGTGACCGTATACTGTCTGTCAATGGTCAAGAATTGACCGACCGGACATTAGAGGAAGCTAACCAGTTACTGAGGGATGCTAAACCATACTGTGTCCTTGAGATTGAGTTTGATGTGGCAGGTTAGACAGCTCATTTACCCATATGGTAATCCCTCTAATAATTCAATCACAGGAAGTGAAATTTCTGGGGGCAATCAAATTTATTAGAAAGAGAAATTGAAAAAAATCCTTTATAATCATGCTTATAAACCATTAATTCCATGATTTTAGAGAGTGATCAAATTTATTAGAACCACTGATTGAATTTTGTCCCAAAATTGAATACTGATAGAGGGATTGAATTATTGGAGAGAGAGAGAGAGAGAGAGAGAATTGAGGTTGAACGTCGCAGTCAGCAATATTTCAGCTACATGTATATAGAATCGATCAAACAAAATTATAAGTATTCAAATTAATAACTCAATAATCCAATGCATTAAAGCCTACACACATTAAAACTTATGCAACAAACTTATTTCTCTCAAATAACCTAAGATACAGTCTTCTTCCACCCGACTAAAAAGGTCTTCTGAAGTACGGTAGTTGCTCGATAAAAAGAATCTCTTACAATCTTAAAATCTATACAGATGATAAGAATATGTTTCACTGTGAATTATTAGAGGGCTTGGCACATTGGAAAAGGTCGGTGTAACATCCTATCAAAAATTGGACTGAATAATGCAAGTGCATAATGTCTTCATCAATTCTGATCAGCACGGTAAATCTGCATATGAAAGAGTGATGAAAAATACATCCAGTATGTTCTGAGTAAGCTGCACAACTATTCAAAGGAGCACACTTTACAACATCATGTTAGCTGTTTGCCCCTTTAGATGTGAGAGGGTCATGATGAACAAAAAATCAACTAACAATGGCCTAAGAAGTATCCAATCTGATGTCTCAATCATTTCCGACTGTCACCTTGATGTATTTTCTCCTGATACAATCATTTGCTTCATGATCAATAAATATTTATGCAGTATATTATCTAGTACTTCATTGCAGAGAATAGTGGGGTATCAAATTCATGACATTTATGGAAAGTGAAAAAGTTTATAAAAATAATTATTATTTCCCAGATTTGGGTGATTAATTGTTAATATACAATTGGATTATTTAAGGATACAACATACATGTATGTTTACACTTGAAAAGGTAATAGAGAATGCATGCTTAGCATTCACCTGTGAATCGTGCATGTATCCTTCTCACAACCAAAAATTGTGAGACTTGTGTTGGTGTTTTTACCCCTCAGCCTATTAGGCTGCGGGGTCTTGTCAGCATGTACGTCAGGTCGTACGGTCGTCCGGTCGTCAACAATTCTTGTGACCGGCCTAGAAGCCAAACCGTTGCTTCTAGAGACTTCAAATTTGGTATGCAGGATTGTTGGGTGGTCAACCACCTGGACCCGATTGGTTAGAAACTTTGGCGACCATCTTTAATTTATGCGAAACCGTCACAGCTTTCTCGTTACCAAGATATCTTTAGAACGACTTACATGTACCCTAGGCACACCAAATTTGCCGTGCACATCCATATGCTCGTGACACAGAACTCTATTGAATCTGGACCCGATTGGGTGGAAACTTTGGTGGCCATCTTTAATTTATGCGAAACCATGAATTTTGTGTATCTCGGAAACCATTTCGCTGTTCAGTGTGAAACTTGGTATAGATTATCGATACATCAAGAAACTTTAAAGGAATGACCAAACCAGTTTCCCTGAAAGCCTTGGTGGCCATCTTTAATTTATGCAGAATCTTTAATGATGTATTTCTCTGATACCATTGAAGTGTTCTATACGAAACTTGGTATACAGCATCGATGTATCAAGAGACTTACAATGAATAACCACATCAGTTCTTCTGAGAGGCGGGAAGGATGGCCGGCCATCTTTAATTTATGCAAAATCATTAATGATCTCTATCTCTGATACCATTCAAGTGCTCGATGTAAAATTTGATATACATCATCATTGCATCAAGAGACTTATGATGAATGACAGAACTGGTTTCTCTGATTGGGCGGAAATCTTGGTGGCCATCTTTAATTTATGTAAAATCATTAATGATCTATATCTGAAACAATTTTAGTGCTTCATATGAAAGTATAAATCATCGATACATCAAGACACTTACAATTAATGACAATCAATTTCTCTGATTAGGTGAAAAACTTGATTGCCATCTTTAATTTATGCAAAATCTATACCTCTGGTACTGTTCAAGTGTTTCATGCAAGACTTTGTATAAATCATCAATACATCAAGAGACTAAAAATGAATGACTAAACCGTTTTCTCTGATTGTATGGAAACCTTGGCAGCCGTTTTCAATTTATGTAAAATCATTGATGATCTATATATCCTCTGATACTGTTCAAGCTTAAGTGTTCAGTATGATGCTTGGTATACATCATAGATAGATCAAGAGACAAGTAATGACTGCAAGTATCTCTGATTGGACAGAAAACTTTGCGGCCATTTCTGATTGCAAGTTTTTTGAAAATCTGTATATTTGTCACTTGACCGCTTGATGTTCCTGATGTTTTCAAAGTAGTATGGTTCAAATTTAATAGATTGTGAATGGCTGGCACCCAGAGCTGAGGGGTTTTAGATGCGCAGCTCCATATTCCTATCAAAAATTCTGTATTACTTGGCTCTCACTGAAAATCGGAAGACTTTTATTATTGTTCAGATTATTATTAGGGTTCAAAGCAAGAATGGCTTGAAGCCTTTTATTTTTGTTCAGAATATTTTTTTTCTTCTGCCATATTTTTTGCACGTGATATGTCAAATTATTTATTATAGTTCTCCAATGCATCCAACATCCCACACTGAATTTATCATATTTTAATCTTTTACAAGCCACTGATAAAGCATCTTCTGCATTCAACCAAATCTTTCAGGCTTTTATATATGCATTTTCCATTCATTGTGTACCAATATACACTGACTAAAACTGTCTGGCTGAGGGGTTGTTGCACCTTTTAGGTGCTGCCTCATGTTTTTAGAAAAATATCGACACGATTTCTTCAACTATTGTGTGTCAGAACATTTCAATTGCTGACTTTAATGTTCGATTCTGTATGTTTCTTTGGCTATTAGGGATTTCATGTAAAAACTTCAGTTGTGGTTTCTTGTTTTCAGAGTCTGTTTTAGCAAGTTCAGGGACGTTTATTGTGAAATTAGCCAAGCGATTAGGTGGCCTGGGTTTGACTGTTAATGGTAAGTATCACACACTTTATAATCTCTGTCAGTTCTATAGTACATGTATATGTGATATTAGTGCCCATATGTTTGTGGGTTATTGCCCATATGTTTGTGGGTTATTGCCCATATGTTTGTGGGTTATTGCCCATATGTTTGTGGGTTATTGCCCATATGTTTATGGGTTATTGCCCATATGTTCCTATACAATTGTATCAACAATTTGATTTCCTAGTTTTCCTCTCATTCAAGATTTTGCCATTTCCTGCGTTGTTTTACATAGATTTATTTTGACAAATGTTAGCGACAAAAATTAGTATTAAATTTTTCTATTTCATAATTAGTGTTGATTTATATGTAGGTTTAAGCATTTTTATGTTATCCTTTTACTAGCTCCGAGCAAGAAGAGTTCTCAGTCTGACAGTTTGATTATAACTGACATTAAAAAAGGCAGTGTGGCTCACAGGTAAGGTCCTTGTTTTGAAGTTGCTTTGAAAATCAGAGTTAAAAAACTGTAGAATAGTGGATTAGTTCCACAGTCATAACAATTGAGGTTCCAGCTATTCAGTATTATCCAAATTATAAGGAAAATCGAACCCTTTTAGACATATTATGAAACTTTAACCACATGTAACATGTGACATCAATATTAGATAGTATAATCTACATTATCAATTATCCCAATTTAGGGATACCCATCAGTACACACATCAGAAATCTCGAAGTATTGGTCCATGAACACTATTTATATTTGTGGTGGTTTGGGATGCAGCACAATCAAATCATCTATGTTCTGATAGTCAATTTGTGCATCCACACTTCTAGCTGTCCTAGGTATTGTAGCTCATCAGTTCACTTGGAAGTTTGAGCAGCATTTTCAACATGTCAAGACCTACACATACTGTTGCCAGGTTCACAATTGTGTAATAAAGTATACATACCTGTAATCCGTTAGGAATAGTATGGAGAATCTCACTTGATCTGTATTAACTGGAGACCAACTACAGACTGACTAAAACATTGAAATATTCTCACATTTATATATCATAGGACAGGATGTGTCAAAAATCACAAAATATTCAGAAGATATATAATATCTATAGCAAAGCAGTGGTGTGTGTTTTGGTGTGTTTTTATGATATGTAATATACACTGTTAATATCATATTTCTGACTGAGATATCCAGGGGTTTGATACATTGTTCATATTAAAGGCTGCTGTGTTACAGAGTTGTTGATGTATTAGAAAAACAGTCCCCTCCTGTTAACACTGTGGTCTCGCAGTGGCCACTGGTCTGATGGACAACCTGATTACATGTGGAGGTGTTTGTACAGATGTCTGGCACAATAACTAGCCTCTGTGGTGCACACTCAAAATAATAATCCGTTAAAATTTAACGTATTACTATCCGTTAGGTAGTTTTAACGGATTAATCCGTTATATAAACGGAAATAGTACGTTATAGTAAGGGAATCTTCCGTTGTTGTATTGCACTGACGGACTCATCCGTTACATCAACGGAATATCCCAGTCAGCAAGTAATCATTGGTCCCACCTGGGCAAACGTGGGCATGTCGCGGGCTGTGGGGGCATGGGCAACCCTACACTGGCCCCAAGTGGGTTAAGTACTGGGAAGCCCACATTCTGAATTGGGCTGTGTAGGAATAGGCAAACCTACGTCGGCCTCATGCGGGTGAAATATGGAGGAACCCACATTTGCACAGGCTTCATCTGCCACGTTAGCCCGACGAAGGCCCAACATCGGCAATTAAGACATTGGCTCGACATCGGCAAACCAGCATTGTCCCAGCGGGTATGAATGATACGAGAGATGGAGGCCAAGTGAGGGCCATTTCGGCGTTGGCATTGTGTGTTATTGTCCATGTGGGGCCCACGTCGGCGAGAGTGAGGGCAAATGTGGGCCGACGTCGGCTTTCCGGCGATGGGCCAATGTTTGGCGAGTCATGTGGAGCCAACGAGGGAAAGCCCAAACGATGTATTGGCCGCATCGGGCCGACGTGGGCATCTCCACATTAACCTAACCACACCGGGCCGTCGTGGGCATCACCGCACCAAGAGTTATCTAACTTGAATGAACCTACTCATTTGTTTTACTTTTATGAGCAGGAAATTGTAATTTTAAAATTTATCTGCATGTATAATTACGTTTGCGAAAAATGAGCAATATCGGAATTATATGCCAAACATGTCCGACTCTGTCCGATCGATAGAATTTTAATTTTTTTTAATTTCTTCCTCGACAAAGAGAAAGCACTGAATTAAAAACCACATGAGAGTTAATCAGCGCAGTCAATATCAATGCGGTTTGAGTTAAAATCATTAAACATTGGATATTACGAACGATTCCGATGATCTATATACTGAGAGGATTTTTCTCTTAACTCGGACGTTAGAGTTACGTGAAAAAGTCCACTCAATATAAACCCAGTTTGCATGGGATAAAATTTAATAAATTTCCGGTTACCAGTAAGGGCCCAACGTTGAATCCGTTAAAAAATAAGAATCCGTTACAATAACGGAATATTCCCTCGATTCCCTGGGGACGGACTTTTCCGTTAAATTTAACGGATAATAAAATCCGTTGAATCCGTTAAAAAATAGGAATCCGTTACAATAACGGAATATTCCCTTGATTCCCTGGGGACGGATTTTTTCCGTTCGAGTAAACGGAATTTTATTTTGAGTGCAGTATTGTTCTTAAGTCAGAATACTCTTCCTCTCTAATGTGTTTTGACAGTGAAAGGAAATGAAGCTCTTGTTCTTAGTAATTACTGATCTCATTTACTCTTATCTTGTCTATTAGCTTTAATTAGGTTCAAGTAAAATTAGGATAGGTCACCTTATACTAAAATTGACCGTGATAGGAAATGAACATCTTGTTCTTAGATAATTACTGATCTTGGTCATGTCTATTAGCTTTAATTAGGTACATGAAAACTTAGGATAGATCACATTATACTGAAATTAATATTAAATTTACTTTATATGCTTTAACCCATTTATACATGTCCTTTGCTATAATATTGAATTAATTGGAACACAGATATTATATTTTGTTTAGAAGCTTCCTACAAGTCTGGCGTACAGTTCATTCAGTCAATCCTGTAGTCAATAAGAATACCAGTATAGTTTACTGCTGTATAATTAGGTGTACAGTGCTTCCAATTAATTTTCAATTAAAATGTCGTGGTTTTTGCATTTATTTATCACAGGATATAATGGTCCTGTATTTGTCATATAGTTTTATCAATCAGTAATTAATTGACTAATACAAGATTAATTGATCTGAGTACCGAAGGTTCAAATTGAAGCTGTCATAATTTTTGGATGATTTGTGGATTCAAAGAGTTCCAAGGAGATAATCCCTGTCGTTTCAATAGTAATTATAGAATATCCTTTTACGGGAAGAAGGTGGGGGAGATGTGATAGAAAGTGGGGGGGGGGGGACGGGGGGACACAAAAGAATGTCCAATGTCCAGGTTTTTGCACTGATGCCTGTCTCAGTGCTAACATATGGAGTATACAGCTTTAGTATACCAGTAGCATGAATTATCTTGCTTCTCCTGTGAGATGAAATTAAAATGCGTTGTTAGGGAATTACATTGAGTGATCTCTGAATGCACATCTTTAATTTAATTTAATTTATTTCAAAGATCAACAGTCATACAACCAATTACAGATTTGAATAAATACATCACACAGAAACATACAATATATTAATTAACTTGAATTACATATCATGATAAATATAAATTATTGTAAATTCAAGATAATATACGTCAACCCTGTCAAAATGCATGATCGTGTCCTGCAAAACTGCAGACAGAAATTAATAGGTGTAAATTGTACTTCTAAAGCTCAAGATATATATATAATTGCATTCAAGCACCTGTAAAATAGATGCTTAAAATCTAGTTTACATTAAAATAATTTAAAACATGGGAAATATGAAAGTTTGTTTAGAGCTAAAACATCAGAATTTGTATCATTTAAAGTTATTATATGATGCTAAAGTTCTTCATGAAATGAGTGTTTGCATACATTAATCAGATCTAAGGGGTAAGAATAACTGCCTATTTTGCAACTGTCTAGATGGCACAGAACAGATGACTTCATTTAACATGTTTAAGATAGAGTGTAAAAACCAAAATCTAAACTTCTTCCTCTTCTCACTTTCGAATGATTAAGAGGACATAAATATTTGAGTGAAGTAGAACAACTGGCAAGTCGCTAACCTGTATGGGAAGTAAAAGAGGTCCTAAAATTGACTCCTGGGGTACACCTGATATTACATTCTTGGTAAAAGAATTAAAATCATTTATCACAACACACTGTTTACAACAACACATATCTTTAATTAGTGATCTCTGAATGTACATCTTCAATTAGTGATCTCAGAATGTACACTTTCAATTAGTGATCTCTGAATGTACATCTTTTATTAGTGATCATTGAATGTGTATCTTTAATTAATAATCTCTGGATTTACATCTTTAATTAGTGATCTCTGAATGTACTGTACATCTTTGATTGGTGATCTCAGAATGTATGTCTTTAATTAGTGATCTCAGAATGTACATTTTTCATTAGTGATCTCGGAATTTACATCAGTAAATTAGTGGTCTCTAAATGTACATTTTTAATCACGGTTTATAGCGTTGGACACACCGGTTCTCGTCAGATCACCGAAGTTAAGCAACATTAAGCTCGGTCAATACTCGGATGGGTGACCGGGTACTGTACTGGCTGGGCTGATAAGTGCCCAGAGTAATAGGAACTTTGATCCCTCTCGTGTGACTGAAACAAGGTTGAAAATGATGTTAAACCTGACTACTCTCTCACTCACTCTCATGTTAATTGGTGATCTCTGGATATACATCTTTAATCAGTGATCTCAATGTACATCTTTAATTAGCGATCTCTGAATTTACATCTGTAATTAGTGATCTCAGAATATACAACTTTAATTGGTGATCTCTGAATGTACATCTTAGATGTGTCTAAATTCAGATATTGGAACTTAAGTGAGAATAAAATTATTCCGTTAAATGGAAGTACGGTAATTTCTCTAATAAATCGATTACCCTATCAGAAATCGATCACCCACAATTTTTGGAGAAAAATACGATCGGAAGTTGTAATAATTCAAATCACCCCCGATTTTCAGTAGATCCAGTTTGTAAAAAAAATTTCCACACTTACGATATAGACATGCCCTTGTTGATGTGTCAATGAAAAGAAAACAGTGATAGACGTAGCAAGACCATATGTAGCATGTCTAGACCTATCACAGACTCATTATATGAACTTCCAACTCTTTAATTAAAGTCTGGAACTTATCTTGGAAAGGATTTCCAAGACCGTCACACATGGCTGCCATTTTTTCCAGTGAGAGAAAACAGAGTAGTCTCCCTTTACAAAACTTTGTTGTCTATGAAACATTCATTCACAAACTCCATTTAGCTGAATTGTATTTAATCAAACCCCTGGCCACTTGAGTAGAATTTCAGACAAGTCAATTATACGCTGGCAGTTTTCAAAGCTGCAGTGTTGGAAACTGGATACTTGCTGATTCATTCGCTAAATACTCGGGAATTGCCAATAAATCGATCACCCCTCCGTTTTATCACCTCAAATATCACTTCCGGTGATCGATTTATTAGGGGAATTACCGTAACTTCAATGAAAGTGAACTTATATATCTCCCTAGTATAATCCGTGGCGTGTCCTACTCCTCCTACTCCTCCTCCTCCTCCTACTCCGCTTTACTCATACTATTAAAGAAGCAGGCCAGGGAGGCAAGAGACATGTGGGTTTCACTTCTTAATCCGTGGCGTGTCCGACTCCGACTCCTCCTACTTCATGAGATCCCTTGGTCACCCTACAGTAGAATGGGTCGACTGCGCATGCGTGATGAGTAGTATAGAAAGGGCACAGCGGGTCGCATAGGTGTGGCGCAGTATAGGGTGGGCAGAGGTCGAAATGTTTTTTGAGAATTACTTGTCACTGTGACAGGTAACTATTTTTTTTACTTGTCACCCTGGTACTTCAGCTTGTCACTCCTACTGAAAATTTTTTCACCATACTCTCATCATATATTCCAACCAGTCTATCCATTTTCCAGGCATTGGAGAATTTGAAAACACATATTTTTTTTCCGATCGCGAGACATTTATGACAGCGACAAATTTGTCTCCTTCCTTTAGCTCTGCATTGCCAAGATGAATGTCCTTACTCCCTGATGTTAACTCAGTGGGCTCATTTCTGCCACCAGACTGTTCCACTATTAGGAAGTTCAAAGTAAAATGTCAACAGAACGTTCAATTATGAGATTAAACAGCAGGAGGGTTTTATCAACTTTTTGTGGGTTACCCAGATTAAAAACTTGACCTGAAGAATTGAGTTTTTGGGAAATTTTGAAATTGAGTTTTACCACCCCCCCCCCTCCCTCCCCCCCTCAAAAAAATGAGCTTTTATCCATGGGAAAATGCATGCCAAACACGCGCGAAAACTGAGTTATAGTGAATAAATATTGTGTTCTTCAAGAGATAAGTCGAGTTCCCAAATGAAAATGTTAAATTGTTATGACAAATTATCAAGCAAAATCATTGTTGTTGTTGCCTTGGCACTCGATCAACTCGCGAGTGTTAGACGTTAGCGCTTGTCCGCTTGTCTGGAGCAAGTAAAATTTGGCACAGGCAACGCAACGTTTACGTTAGCTGCCCGTGTTGACAAGCATGATTTTCTTCCGATTAAAACACTCACTGACGAAGTTTTATTGAGCTCTTATTCTCCGAAATAAAACGTCATAATCAATCAGCTTGTTCTGGTTTCATTTTCGACTTGAAGTTGCCAGGCATGAATAGTCGATAGAAATATAGGCCGATTGTGCTAGATCGTGCCAGTCGATTCGTTTACTTTATCCATTAGTTTTGCCTTTCAAGCGGATCGTGTGCAAATCTAGCGGGAGATTAATCCTGCATGGAGTTTGATGTACCCGAGCTCTCTTGTTGTACATTGTATGGCAGCGGGATGAATGACGAACTGAACAGAATGTCCGATGTAAATAAAACGAAACTCAACAACTGTTTCCAGGAAGACAATTCAGTCATGTTAGGCCTGTATTAGCTCGTAATTCAGTATTTTTAGGACAGAATAGTTACTTGTCGCGGCGACAGGTGGAATTTTAATTTAGTTGTCACTTCAAAAAATGACTTGTCGTCGACAGGTAGACAGGCGTTATTTCGACCGCTGGTGGGGCGAGAGACCTGGGGTTTACACTACCTGAGATTCCATGGGCCAGGCTTGCACCCTACAGTAGAATGGGTCGACTGCGCATGTGCGATGAGTAGTATAGAAAGGGCACGCAATCTTCCTATTTTATTTAATCACTGCGGCTCCTTTGGGTGTTCCTGCGAGGTTGGTTCTGATTTACGTCACGTGGTAGGGATATTCATGTCCGTTCAAACACCTGGCTAACCTATAGATATAGAATATATGAGGGTCGGCCCAGATCCCCTGGGGTGAGGACATACCCCTGAGGGCAGTGGGTGGGTTCAATGAAAGCTCGTTATTTATAACAGCTAGCCTGGAGTTTTATTTATATGCAGGTTCTCCACACAAAGATAATGTTATGCTCAAGCTTTCGACACCACCTTTATCATGTGAACAGAAAATAATTTGAAACTATCTTATTTTTACGAATGTTGAAAATATTGATTACTTTTTAATTCCTTATTCATGGGATTCTTACAACAACAAATTCTATTGAACTATAATGTAATCAATATGTTCAACATTTGTATATATGTTATCAATTTTCAAATTCTTTTCTATTGACTTGATCAAGAACTCGGATTGAGGGTTAAAAGGTGACGCATTAAACTGCATTTACACTAAGAAACTCAGAGTTGGTAGTATTACTATATTCTATGTCAGCCAAGCCACAAAAGTGAATGGATATTATACAGGAAGTCAAACAAATCTTTATGAAATCTTTTAACCAGAGTGGCAGTACAGATACAATAGTGGCTGTTAGTAGACAAGATTTATCTTTCATTATACGTGTATATCAAATATTCATAGATAGTTCTTTCTATTATGAAGCAGAATGACAATGCTTCAATGATACACATGTACCACTGTAGAAAAATGGACAGCCACTGATGTCCTTTCATAAATCTGAGTAATCAATTACATGTACTCAATAATGGTTGTTGTTACGGATCTAGGTCATTTGCCCTTCAAGTCATTTGCCCTTCGGACATTTGCCCTTCGTATATTTGCCCTTCTGACCATTTGCCCTTCAAGTCAATTTGCCCTTCCACCCATTTGCCCACATTGCACATGGTATATGGGAAACTGTTTTAGTAAACTTCTGACGAATATATTCGGTCTCAATGTTTACTTCATCCACAGCAACATGTTCATTTTTTTCTGAAAGTAAAATGAAATATAAAATGCATATAAACAAAAAAAATTATAAACAATAAACATTTTTTTTCTTTCATTAAAAAATTTTAATTGGTTTTTGAAGTATCAGAGTAAGAAATGCCACTATAAGCAGAAGAAGAATATAAATAGTCAGAGATAATCCAGATTATCCCCTCACTGATCAGCCATCACTCCCCAGGTTTGGGTCACTCACAGATAATCCTGATTAACACATCACTGGGTTTGTTCAAGTGTTGATTATTATTTCCTCATTATTCTAACTGGTCTTTGAAGTATCAGATGAAAGAGCTTGAATATAATCGTCAGATGCTACCAGATGAATGTTTTTAGTGCTTTAATTTCTTTTTTTCTTCTAAAGTTTGATATCTTTTCTTTGTGAAATAAACATTAAGAACTTGAACATATTCGTCAGAAGTTTACTAAATCAGTCTCTCATATACCATGTATAGTGTGGGCAAATGGGTGGAAGGGCAAATTGACATGAAGGGCAAATGGTCAGAAGGGCAAATGACCAGAAGGGCAATTGACTGTACTCCTGTTGTTACAGGTGTGGTTCCATCCAGCCTGGGGACAGGATACTAGCTATCAATGATATCAGGATGGAGAGCTGTTCAGTAGATGAGGCCTCTCAACTACTACAGGGCACCGATGAAATCATCAAACTGAAACTCAAGAAAGATGATCTTTTCAATGGTAAACTGCTAACATATGAAACGTGATTTTACATCATGTAACACATAATTCAAAGCATACCAGAACATATTATATATGTTATTATTGACAGATTTTATCACAGCTCATTAATTAACATGGTTCTTCCCATCACAATGTTCTCGTGATCACAAGGACTGTCAAGTAATTAGAATCTTTGCAGAACCCATTTCTTCCAATTATTTCCTATGTTCCTGCTTTCAGGCACAAACACAACTGCATTAATCCAATTTTTAGGAGGTTATTCCCCCTTGTTACAATAACGTTACAAGGTTTAGTTATCTCCCCTTACTGTGTTTCTTTGACGCAACAGTGGACTAAGACAAGACACATTTAAATGTATTATATGTATTATCCAAGAAATACATATTTTTCAGTTAATGTGCAATCCTTCTTCCTTCCCAAGCAGTCTCACTCCACACCTGTGAGGTCCCAGGTGTGAAATGAATAGGTTCCAAACATTGTGATATGAATGAAAGATGGGTGATACTGGTATTAAATTATATGCACTCTCTTACCCACTCTGACTGCTTTGTTTCATGTCTAATATGAGTGTTGAACATTCTCTTGGAACAGTTTCTTTCAAATTCTGCGAGAAACTAGGTAATATTCTAATTTCCTTTTCCTTTCTAGATGGAAATGGAGTTAACACAGTAACATACACAGTTGAGCTTCAGAAGCAAGGAGGACCTTTAGGTATCACTATCTCTGGCACAGAGGAACCTTTCGACCCCATCATCATTTCTGGCCTGACCGAGGGTGGACTGGCCGAGAAGTAAGATGTTTTCTGGCTAACCCAACACACATGTATTTGTTGCAGGGCTGTTCCCAAAAAAATAGAGATTTTATGGGGTCCAGAAGGAACTTATCCAATTTACCCGCCACATATAGAACATTAGAGTATATTCACCTTGTTATCAATGGAAATTGACTGACCACCATGGAAATAGAGCTATCTTGTACTCCCCAGCATAGTGTACTAATTATGCCCCCCCCCCTCTAACTAGAGGGGGGGCATATAGCGATCGCTTTGTCCGTCCGTCCGTCGTACCGTCTGTCCATCCGTCTGTCCGTCCGAATTTCTTGTCCGCGCAATATCTCGGTTAATAATTGATGGACAGGATTGAAACTTGCATGGAATGTGGCCAGTGGCTCATAGTTGTGCAGCGTAGAGTTTTTTCCAAGTTCCGGTATCATTTTCAAGAGTTATGGCCCTTTTTCTGAAATCTCTGTGAATGGGACTTGTCCGGGCTGGATCTTGGTTAATATTGTATGAACAAGTATGAAATTTGCATGACATGTGGTCAGTGCCCCACAGTTGTGCAGCGTAAGGTTTCTCCCCGTTCCGCCTATATTTTCAAGAGTTATGGTCCTTTGTTCCTGAAATCTCCATGAATTGGGACTTGTCCGGGCTGGATCTTGGTTAATATTGTATGGACAATTATGAAATTTGCAGGGTATGTGGTCAGTGCCCTGTAGTTGTGCAGCGTGAAGTTTCTTCGCGTTTCGCATATATTTTCAAGAGTTATGGCCCTTTGTTCATCAAGTCTTTGTGAATTGGGACTTGTCCAGGCTGGATCTCCGTTAATATTGTATGGACAAGTATGGAATTTGCAGGATATGTGGTGAGTGCCCTGTAGTTGTGCAGTGTGAAGTTTCTCCGCGTTTCGCGTATATTTCAAGAGTTATGGCCCTTTTGTTCTTGAAATCTTTGTGAATTGGGACTTGTCCGGGCTGGATCTCGGTTAATATTGTATGGACAATTATGGAATTTGCATGATATGTGGTCAGTACCCCATAGTTGTGCAGCGTGAAGTTTCTCTGCTTTCGGTTATATTTTCAAGAGTTATGGCCTTTTGTTCATCAAACCTAAATGAATGGGATATATTTATTTGTCCAAAGCACATTCCAAAGTAGATCACATAGGTCCTGAAGTATGAAATTGCCCCAAAAAGAGTGAATTGGATGCAAAATTCAAAGTTCACGATCGCTTCATAATTTCACCACAATATACTCCCAAGGAATGTAGGTCTCATAACCAGGTCACATTTTTATACGCCCGCCAGAAGGCGGACGTATTATGTGATGGCGGTTTCCGTCCGTCTGTCCGTGTGTCCGTCCGTGCTAACATTCTAACTTTGAGGGCTTTTTTGTTGGTCCGTCCAAACCTTAAGGGCTTTTTTGGAATTAGGGGCTAAGCCCCTAATGAAAACAGTGTGCAATTCTTTAAAACAGTGTCTTTTTGATGGATGTTCTCTATAAGAAACGATTTAAAATAGTGTCTTTTCTCTATAAGAAACGATTTAAAAAAGTGTTTTTTTCTTGGTGTTTTTGAACTAAACATCCATCATTGATATAATTGTGCAACATTGCAGCCAACTTTCAACAATGTTTCGTTACAATGTTGCACAATTATAAGCCCCTAAAGTTCGAATGTTGGTCGGTCTGTCCGTCCGAATTTCTTGTCCGCGCGATATCTCGGTTAATAACTGATGGACAGGATTGAAACTTGCATGGAATGTGGCCAGTGGCTCATAGTTGTGCAGCGTAGAGTTTTTTCCGAGTTCCGGTATCATTTTCAAGAGTTATGGCCCTTTTTCTGAAATCTCTGTGAATGGGACTTGTCCGGGCTGGATCTTGGTTAATATTGTATGAACAAGTATGAAATTTGCATGATATGTGGTGAGTGCCCTGTAGTTGTGCAGCGTAAAGTTTCTCCCCATTCCGCCTATATTTTCAAGAGTTATGGCCCTTTGTTCCTGAAATCTCCATGAATTGGGACTTGTCCGGGCTGGATCTTGGTTAATATTGTATGGACAATTATGAAATTTGCAGGGTATGTGGTCAGTGCCCTGTAGTTGTGCAGCGTGAAGTTTCTTCGCGTTTCGCATATATTTTCAAGAGTTATGGCCCTTTGTTCATCAAGTCTTTGTGAATTTGGACTTGTCCAGGCTGGATCTTGGTTAATATTGTATGGACAAGTATGGAATTTGCAGGATATTTGGTGAGTGCCCTGTAGTTGTGCAGTGTGAAGTTTCTCCGCGTTTCGCGTATATTTCAAGAGTTATGGCCCTTTTGTTATTGAAATCTTTGTGAATTGGGATTTGTCCGGGCTGGATCTCGGTTAATATTGTATGGACAATTATGGAATTTGCATGATATGTGGTCAGTACCCCATAGGTGTGCAGCGTGAAGTTTCTCTGCTTTCGGTTATATTTTCAAGAGTTATGGCCTTTTGTTCATCAAACCTAAATGAATGGGATATATTTATTTGTCCAAAGCACATTCCAAAGTAGATCACATAGGTCCTGAAGTATGAAATTGCCCCAAAAAGAGTGAATTGGATGCAAAATTCAAAGTTCACGATCGCTTCATAATTTCACCACAATATACTCCCAAGGAATGTAGGTCTCATAACCAGGTCACATTTTTGAATTTGGCGAAAGTCCCGGGTGGAATATGTACATGTATTATGCGAGGCATGCCGAAAAAAGTGACTGAAACAGAATTTTTATAATTAGCCAAATTAGGCCTCCACAGACCAATACAAAACAGAACAATGGTGGAGCAGTGTCGGATTAAAGCGGAAGGGGGGCATACAATTGAGCAATCTCTGATTGCTTCCTTGCTGCATATTATTTCTATTATCATGTTAGTATACTATCACATTTATTATGTCTCCCCCAACTATGTTGGGGGGAGACATCTAGTGTTTGTGCTGTCTGTCTGTCTGTCTGGATGGATGGATGGATGGATGGATGTCTGTCCGTCCCCTTGCCTTGTCTGCAAGATATCTGGAGAACTACTGGATGGAATTTCACCAAACTTGGATGGAAGCTTCATTGGGATAGGCCCCTCATTTGATTAGGTTTTGGTGTATGTGCGTGCATTCATCCGTGTCCGGTGTCCGTCCGTCCGTCCATCTACTTGTACATGTATATACAGGCCTTGTCTGCAAGATATCTTGAGAACTACTGGACGGAATTTCACCCCACTTGGATGGAAGCTTTAGTGGGATAGCCCCCTCATTTGATTAGATTTTGGTGTGTGTGCGTGCATTCATCCATGTCCGGTGTCCGTCCGTCCGTCCATCTACTTGTACATGTATATACAGGGCTTGTCTGCAAGATATCTGGAGAACTACTGGATGGAATTTCACCAAACTTGGATGGAAGCTTCATTGGGATAGCCCCCTCATTTGATTAGGTTTTGGTGTATGTGGGTTCATTCATCCGTGTCCGGTGTCCATCCGTCCATCCATCTACTTGTACATGTATATACAGGGCTTTTCTGCAATATATCTCGAGAACTACTGGACAGAATTTCACCAAACTTGGATGGAAGCTTCATTGGGATAGCCCCCTCATTTGATTAGGTTTTGGTGTATGTGCGGGCATTCATCCGTGTCCGGTGTCCGTCTGTCCATCCATCTACTTGTACATGTATGTACAGGCCTTGTCTGCAAGATATCTTGAGAACTACTGGACGGAATCTCACTCCCCTTGGATAGAAGTTATAGTGGGATAGCCCCCTCATTTGATTAGGTTTTGGTGTGTGTGCGTGCTTTCATCCATGTCCGGTGTCCGTCCGTCCGTCTACTTGTACATGTATGTACAGGCCTTGTCTGCAAGATATCTTGAGAACTACTGGATGGAATCTCACTCCCCTTGGATAGAAGCTATAGTGGGATAGCCCCCTCATTTGATTAGGTTTTGGTGTGTGTGCGTGCATTCATCCATGTCCGGTGTCCGTCCGTCCGTCCACTTGTACATGTATATACAGGGCTTGTCTGCAAGATATCTGGAGAACTACTGAACAGAATTTCACCAAACTTGGATGGAAGCTTCATTAGGATAGCCCCCTCATATGACTTGGTTTTGGTGTGTGTGCCTGCATTCGTCCGGTGTCCATCCGTCCGTCCATCTGCTTGTACATGTATATACAGGCTTTGTCTGCAAGATACCTTGAGAACTATTGGATGGAATTTCACCAAACTTGGATGGAAGCTTCATTGGGATAGCCCCCGCATTTGATCAGGTTTTAGTGTATATGTGCATGCATTCATCCGTGTCCGATGTCCGTCCAACCGTTCATCTACTTGTACATGTATATACAATGAAAATCGCTTCTTTGTAATTAATATTTTTAGAATCACAGCTTTGTTTAAGATACTTATTGCTACATTCATTTTATAGCACTTTCCCTTAAATTATGTGCCCATTCAAGGCAAGGTGGGAGGTTGGGGGAGACGTATGTTTTTGCCCAAAAAAACAACCAGCATAGGCTTCATGCCGGAGCGGCAACTCAAGGGTCAAAGCGGAACCTCTAGTTTATTGATTGGATGACTGATTTATTCATTTATTCTCTTAGACAATGCAAAGAATGCTTGCAAATCTGTTTTGAAAATGACATACATGTGCCATTTAGTATACATGTACTGTATTTATCTAGCCATGTGTACTGTTGTTTTGGTGAGACATCGATACAGCTCTTTCAATTTATTCAAGAAACAAATTAATTTAAGGGGAGGAAAACTTTTTTTTTTCAAGGAAAGTACTCTTACAATACCATGGGTAAATATTTCTTCCCACAAGCCAATCAATTGGTAGAGACACCCTTATTATAATAGCTGGGGTTCAGAGCCGAGGGGTTTGGATAGCGCAGCTTCATGTCTATCTACAGTTCTAATTTTTGGTGAGTGGATACCCTACGGGGAGACGGTGTGTCGCGTACCAAAATGAAGGTCAGAGGTCAAAGGTCACTGGCCTAAAAAACAGGAAATCACTGAAGTGTTCGTGTCCGGTCTATTATCTGTGAACGTTTTCTATCGACAGTTGCAATTTTTTGTGAGTGGATACGCTACGTGGAGACGATGTGTCGCGTACCAAAATTGAGGTCGATGTCAGAGGTCAAAGGTCACTGTTGCCTAAAATCAGGAAATCATTGATCATTGACAGTTTTCTATCTACAGTTCTAATTTTTGGTGAGTGAATGCCCTAGGGGGGAATGATGTGTTGCACACCAAATGTAGGTCGAGGTCAGAGGTCAAAGGTCAGAGAGACCGAAAAATCAGGAAATCATTAAAAATTTCTAATTTTTTGTGAGTGGATTCAGTAGGGAGAAATACCAAATGTCGCATACCAAAATATAGGTCAAGGTCAAAGGTCAAAGGTCACTGTGACCCAAAAATCAGGAAATAATTAAAACTAACATTTTTTTGTGTCAGTAGATACATTAGGGGGACACGATGTGTCACATACCAAAATGTAGGTCAAAGGTCGAAGGTCACTGTGACCCAAAAATCGTGAAATCATGATTTTTTGTGTCCATTGAGAAATTATGGGGAGATGGTTTGTTAGGTCAAGGTCAATAGTCAAGGTCACTGACCCCAGAATCAAGAAATCTTTGATTTTTTTTTGTTTTTTGTCAGTAGATACATTAGGGAGACATGATGTGTCACGCACCAAAATGTAGGTCAAGGCCGAACGTCAAGGTCACTGTGACCCCCAAAATCATGAAATTCATAAAAATCATGAATTTTTGTGCCCACTGATACATTGACAGAAGACGATGTGTCGTGTACCAAAATTTAGGTCAAAAGTCAAGGTCACTGACTCCAAAATCAGTAAATCATTGAGTCACATTTTCATATGCCTGTCGAAGACGAGGTCATGTAATGCGATGTTTCTTTCTGTCCATTCATCCATTAACATTTGTTGTCCATGCGATATCTCTAGTTTCAAGGTATGGAGTGGTATCAAATACCTTACTCGCATGGTGAAGAGGAGCCATACATCAATTTATCAAAGGTCAAGGTCAAGGCCATACATCAATTTATCAAAGGTCAAGGTCACAGTCCCCCAAAACTGAATCAAGTTTAGCTTACTATATGTGTTAGGTTTAAATATTCAGAGGTCTCTCCCCTAATGTATACAGCATTTGTCCTGTGGTGTTGTCTCCCATGTTTGAAACAGCTACATTTAGTTGAACTGTTGTGAAATAAAAACCATACATTTACTAATTTAACGGGGAGAGGGGTCCTTTATGAACTTCATACCTGTTTATCAACTCAAGAACAATAGTTTACTTCATCACTTTCTTCTTCCTTCATGAAAAATTCTCTCGTCTGAAAGAAATCCGTTTGCAGGAAAACTACTATTTTCTTGTGTTTGACTATTGTCGATTTCAGTGTTGGATATGTGACCTCTCGGTTCTTGCTCCACGGTCAACTAGTTTCCAAGAGTTAAGCTCATTTTAGTGCATCATTCAATTTTAGATGTGATATATGTTACATTCTCAGAAGCACAAAATTGCAGACCTTTCTTTCTCTGGATTGCTAGCTACCAATTGGAATCAAGGCTATTAAGCAACCTTGAAATTTGGACCAATGTAATTCCAGATATACGGGCGTATATTGAAGCCCCTTGGGCTCTTGTTGAATTTGGCGAAAGTCCCGGGTGGAATATGTACATGTATTATGCGAGGCATGCCGAAAAAAGTGACAAACAGAATTTTTACCCCTCAGCCTATTGGGCTGCGGGGTCTTTTCGTTGGCATGTACGTCCGGTCGTTCGTCCGGTCATTGGGTGGTCAAACACAAGCCTATTGAATCTGGACCCGATTGGTTGGAAACTTTGGCGGCCATCTTTAATTTATGCGAAACCATCACAGCTTTCTCGTTACCAAGCTTTCTTTAGAACGACTTACCCTAGGCACACCAAACTTGCCGTGCACATCCATATGCTCATGACCCAGAACCCTATTGAATCTGGACCCGATTGGGTGGAAACTTTGGCGGCCATCTTTAATTTATGCGAAACCATGAATCTTGTGTATCTCGGAAACCATTTTGCTGTTCAGTGTGAAACTTTGTAGAGATTATCGATACATCAAGAAACTTTGAAGGAATGACCAAACCAGTTTTCCTCATTAGGTGAAAGCCTTGGCGGCCATCTTTAATTTATGCAGAATCTTTAATGATGTATTTCTTTGATACCATTGAAGTGTTCTATACGAAACTTGGTATACAGCATCGATTTATCAAGAGACTTGACTTGCACTGAATAACCACATCAATTCTTCTGAGAGGCGGGAAGGATGGCCGGCCATTTTTAATTTATGCAAAATCATTAATGATCTCTATCTCTGATACCGTTTAAGTGCTCGATATAAAATTTGGTAAACATCATCGATGCCGCAAGAGACTTATGATGAATGACAGAACTGGTTTCTCTGATTGGGTGGAAATCTTGGTGGCCATCTTTCATTTATGCAAAATCTTTAATGATATATATCTCGGATACCATTTAAGTGTTCTATATGAAACTTGGTATACAGCATCGATGTATCAAGACACTTGCAATGAAGATCAGTTCCTCTGAATGACCAGAAGGATAGGCGGCCATCTTTAATTTATGCAAAATCATTAATGATCTCTCTCTCATACTGTTCAAGTGCTCGATGTAAAATTTGATATACATCATCAATGCATCAAGAAACTTACGATGAATGACAGAATTGGTTTCTCTGATACCATTTAAGTGCTCGATATAAAATTTGGTAAACATCATCGATGCAGCAAGAGACTTGTGATGAATGACAGAACTGGTTTCTCTGATTGGGTGAAAATCTTGGTGGCCATCTTTAATTTATGCAAAATCTTTAATGATATATATCTCGGATACCATTTAAGTGTTCTATATGAAACTTGGTATACAGCATCGATGTATCAAGACACTCGCAATGAAGATCAGTTCCTCTGAATGACCGGAAGGATAGGCGGCCATCTTTAATTTATGCAAAATCATTAATGATCTCTCTCTGATACCGTTCAAATGCTCGATGTAAAATTTGATATACATCATCAGTGCATCAAGAAACTTACGATGAATGACAGAACTGGTTTCTCTGGTTGGGCGGACTTTCTACATCACTAAGGAGCCACTGTTCAGCGACTAATGTTGTCCAATCTGATTAAAACTCAGACTTAATAAACCGCTCCTCTATCGGACATGTCGCTGATTAAGATCTGGGACAGTTCCTATAACAAATCCGTCAGATGAACTCCGAATCAAATAGTTTCCGGGTCAAATAGTCGCCCAATGAGACGCCTCGTAGTATAGCATGACGGCTAATCTCCTAATCTCCGTTGTTGTTGTGATGCAGTTATGAACTGATTTTATGAAAGAAAATAACCGTACCTATATATCCAGAAGTGCAAGAAATATCCCTTGATCTTTTCACCTGGTCTGTCATTAAATAAAGAGAGCAACGGGGAGTAAAGAGAGCAACGGGGAACAAATAAATTGATCTTCGGTGATCGCTCATGAACTGGAGTCGACAGGAAGAACTTCGTCAGCCGCCTGCATCTCGTCCGTACACCCGGCAAGATAAGGATATCCCGTAGCCGGTAGGAACGGCTATACAGTGTTACGTAGCATGCAAGAAAACATCTGCAGTCGCTCCTGCGTTATTGCAGGCATGTATGGCACACTATAACTGCACACTATAACTTTTGATCTCGCCCTCCGAAACTTGGCCGCCTCTGAATATAGGTCGCGTAGTCGGCGTGGCTGCTGGTAATGCCTTGATTGTGCACGTTCCATTTACTGTGCCCGAGCAATGCTGGCTTTGCCTCCAAATGGAAAGCGCCAATACAAGCTCTTCGCCAGTTGAGGCTGGACTGTGATTGGTCGCCAGTCTGACATGCGCGACAGATTTAAGATAGGAACTGTCCCAGATCTTAATCAGCGACATGTCAGATAGAGGAGCGGTTTATTAAGTCTGAGTTTTAATCAGATTGAATGTTGTCATACTTGGAGACTTCAACAATGACTTTGCTGTCGACTCGGCTGAAACAACCAAGATAAACGACTTCTTCCAAGAGCATGGGCTCTTTCCCTTAATCCACACCCCAACCACAGATCTTAGGACAACCATTGACCAGATTTTCACCAATTTCAAACTCACAGATATACAATTTGGTGTCCATGAAACATATTATTCATATCACAAGGCTTTCTGTTCTGTTCTTCCTCCATATTTTTCGCACGCGCTATGTCAAAATATTTATTATAATCCTTCAATGCATCCAACATCCCACACTGAATTCATCATATTTTAATCTTTTACAAGCCACTGTTAAAGCATCTTCTGCCTTCAACCAAATCTTTCAGGCTTTTACATATGCATTTTTCATTCATTGTGTACCAATATACACTGACTAAAACTGTCTGGCTGAGGGGTTGTTGCACCTTTTAGGTGCTGCCTCATGTTATAATTAGCCAAATTAGGCCTCCACAGACCAATACAAAACAGAACAATGTCAATGGTGGAGCAGTGTCGGATTAAAGCGGAAGGGGGGCATACAATTGAGCAATCTCTGATTGCTTCCTTGCTGCGTTTAGTTTTAAAATGTATAGTTTTTACTCAGAAAAAAAAACATAATTCATTTGAGTTGGTGTCGTATTGAATGTTGATTTTTATGTGGGGAATTATTTTTACTGGTGATAACTTGCATTGACATGTTATCCTACTATGTAAAGAAAAGACCCTTATGCTCACATTAACATGATTAATGAATATTTTGGCAACTTGAAGTTCAAAATATGCCTATTACAGAGATTGAAGTCTTCCGGATATATCCGGAATCTCCAAAAAATTCTCGGATTTTCCGATTTTCTGTCTCTCGCGATCATGTTGTTGTTGTTGCTAGTTTCGTTGATAATGAACCTCTGTTAAACCATTCTAACAAACAAAAAATCTTTTAGCTTGGGTTTGAGAATCCCCCAAAAATATAAATTATGTGATTAAAATTCGAGTTATGTACCTCCGGGGGTTTTAATAAGTTTGAAATAACCAGTTCCTGAGTGATCGGCGTTATAATATTGCCGGCACAGTGCGATCTCACCGCAGAGAGCTGTTTCCCAAAATAGACTCCGTTTGTACATGCAGCTTAACTGTTAAGTAGGTCAGCGAATGCTGATTGCTTGTGGCGCTGTCTGCAGTAGGTCTAGCTGAGGGCGTGTTGTTCTCGTCCCATGAATGTATCGGAAAGCAGTATGTTACCTCGTGTTCAATGGCGCCAGCTTTCATAGCGAAGTTTGTTAGACTCACCGTTGACAATGTCAGACGTATTCATAATTTAAAGTCGACTATGTGAAAATTGTTGACATGACGACTGACCTCAAGGGCTTTGAAACTGGAGCAAAAAAAAAAAGAAAAAAAAGTTAAACGGTCGCGGCTGAAGGAAAAATATACGTGACCACTGCAAAGGGTGACGGGAAAAATCATCCTAAACATGCAAAAAAAACTAAAAACTCGAAAACTTCTCAAATCTAATGGGACTTCACCCTGTCTGTTCGCTTCCTCACAGTCTGATGTTGAGTGCACAGAGTCAAATTCATTTGCTTCCAGTAGTGTGGCATCTACATCAAGCTTTGATGGATGAAACTTTTTGTCCAGTATTTGAATTACGTACTGAAAATGTTTGGTTACATGAAAAAATCAATATAAAATAATGCCTTGAATTTAGTTTGACAATCTGCAGTTTTATTTCTCAGAAATCACTTAGAATGCTTCTCCAGCCATCTAGGACCCAAGAGCTTCCAGGGGCGGCCTAAAGTGCTAGGATAGTATTTTTCCAGATTTTTCACAAAGATCCACTTCAATCTCTGCTATTATCACCATATTAAAATATTGCCTCAGATTTAAGCATAGGGGAGAAATAAAATATTATGACCCAGTCAGACTTTGTGAGAGGCTATCTGCTTCTCACTGATGCTTGATCAGAATCTGTGCCATCCATTGTTATCTCATTACTGCGAGATAGGCAGATTGGTTTGCCTTCATTTTTATACACCCGCCAAAAGGCGAACGTATTATGTGATGGCGGTTTCCGTCTGTCTGTCTGCTTCTCGTGTCCGGTCTATGTCTGGGACAGTTTCCTATCTACAGTTCCAATTTTTGGTGAGCATATACCCCACGGGGAGACGATGTGTCATGTACCCAAATGAAGGTTGAGGTCAGAGGTCAACGGTCACTGGCCTAAACAACAGAAAATCACTGAGGTATATCTGTGAACGTTTACTATCCACAGTTGCAATTTTTTGTGAGTGGATACGCTAGGTGGAGACGATGTGTCGTGTACCAAAAGTTGAGGTCGAGGTCAAAGGTCAAAGGTCACTTTTGCCTAAAATCAGGAAATCATTGATCATTGACAGTTTTCTATCTACAGTTCTAATTTTTGGTGAGTGGATGCCCTACGGGGGAACGATGTGTTGCATACCAAATGTAGATCGAGGTCAAAGGTCAGTGTGACTGAAAAATCAGGAAATCATTAATAATTTCTACTTTTTTGTGAGTGAATTCAATAGGGGAAAATGAAGTGTCGCATGCCAAAATATAGGTCAAGGTCGAAGATCAAAGGTCACTGACCACAAAATCAGGAAATTATTAAAAATAACATTTTTTTGTGGGTCAGTAGATACATTCGGGGGACATGGTGTGTCACCTGCCAAAATGTAGACCAAGGTCAAAGGTCAAGGTCACTGTGACCCCGAAATCGTGAAATTGTTAAAAATCATGATTTTTTTAGTCCATTGAGAAATTACGGGTAGCCGTTTTGTCATGTACCAAAATTTAGATCCAGGTCAATAGTCAAGGTCACTGTGACCCCAGAATCAAGGTCAAAGGTCAGTGTGACCTAACAATCAGGAAATCATTAAAAAATACTAATTTTTTGTGAATGGATTCAATAGGGGGAAATGTGTCACATACCAAAATGTAGGTCACGGTCACTGTAACTCTGAAATCATGAAATTGTTGAAAATCATCATTTTTTCTGTCCATTGAGAAATTACGGGGAGACGGTTTGTCATGTACCAAAATTTAGGTCAAGGTCACTGTGACCCCAGAATCAAGAAATCTTTAAAAATGAATTTTTGTCGTGTCAGTAGATACATTAGGGGGACATGATGTGTCACGTACCTAAATGTAGGTCAAGGCCGAACATCACTGAACCCCAAAATCATGAAATTAATAAAAATCAGATTTTTTTGAGTCCATTGATACATTGAGGGAAGACGATGTGTCGTGTACCAAAATTTAGGTCAGGTCAAAGTCAATGTGATCCCAAAATCAGGAAATCATCAAAAATAATGTTTTTTCTGCCAGTAGATACATTAGAGGGACATGATTTGTTACATACCAAAATGTGGCATTTGTCCTGTGGAGTTGTCTTCCATGTTTGAAACAACTACATTTAGTTAACTCATTCAGTACCGAGCCTCATTTCTGGCCTCAGTACCAGTAGCTCCACAGCTGAGTTTCAATGTGTGCAGTGCACGGGCGTCCATCACAGAAGCTGTCGACCAAAAGTTCATTTCAAAAATATTTTGTTTATGAAAGTGAATAAAATTTGAAACTTTATATCTCCATGAAATACACAAACATCAGAAATTGTGTTTGTGTTATTTTGATAATTATACATGAAATTATGCATGCAAATTTCATGAAAACATGTTTTTACCCCTCGGCCAATATTGGCCATGGGGTATTGTTGTCGTCTTGTACGTCCGTCTGTCCGTACGTCCGACGTACGGACGTGAGCGAGATAGCAGGAGAACCGTTCCACTGAAGAATTCCAAATTTGGTATGCTTATTTACCTAGTCAAGGACCAGAAGCCTATTTAATTGGGACCTGATTGGGTGAAAACTTTGTCGGCCATCTTTAATTTTATGCGAAATGGATAATGATCCATATCTCGGAAACCATTGAACTGTTCAATACGAAAGTTGGTATACATCATCGATACATCAAGCAACTTTCAATGAATTACCAAACCGGCTTTTCTGATTGGGTGGAAATCCTGGAGGCCATCTTTAATTTATGCGAAATCGATAATGATACATATCTCTGTTACCATTCAGTTGTTTTATATGAAAGTTGGTATACATCATCGATACATCCAGATACTTTGCATCGAGATCTGATTGACTGAACACCTTGGCGGCCATCTTTAATTTATGCAAAAACTTTAATGATATATATCTCTGATCCAATTTAAGTGTTCTATACCAAATTTGGTATACAGCATCGATGTAACAACTGACTTGCAATGAATAACCACATCAGTTCCTCTGAGTGGGGGGAAGGATTGGCGGCCATCTTTAATTTATGCAAAATCATTAATGATCTCGTTCTCTTATACCGTTCAAGTGCTTGATGTAAAATTTGGTATACATCATCGATGCATCAAGAGACTTACGATAAATGACTGTTCTGGTATCCCTGATTGGGTGGAAACCTTGGTGGCCATCTTTAATTTATGCAAAATCTTTAATAATGTATATCTCTGATACCATTTCAGTGTTCTATACGAAACTTGGTATACAGCATCAATGTATCGAGAGACTTTCAATGAATAACCACATCAGTTCCTCTTGAGTGGCGGGAAGGATGGGCGGCCATCTTTCATTTATGCGAAATCATTAATGATCTCTATCTCTGATTTGGTATACATCATTGATGCGTCAAGAAATTTATGTAATGAATACCGGTTTCTCTGATTGGACGGAAATCTTAGGGGTCATTTCTAATTGCAAAATTTCTGATAATCTGTATATTTGTCACTTGACTGCTTGGTGTTCCTGACATCTTGGTTCAAATTGAATGCATTATGAATGTACCCAAAGCCGAGGGGTTTTCTGATGCGCAGCTTCGTATTATCTGTTTGAAAAAAAATGCTTCAACAAAAATAACATCGAAATTGTCATGGTCTGGTTTCAGATGTACGTAATCTCTGGCTGGTAAAATTTATAGCTGATTGTAGTATACATTCCCTGGATAAAGATGATAATTTCCTCAATTTATTTCATCCACATATTACTTATAAATTAAAGTTTTTATCTGGTAGAAATTTCGTTGATAGTGATATTAGCGCAAAATAATGAAGTAGAAGTTTTTTTTTTTTGTCTGATTCAATCGCGTCCGTGCTCCGTTTCCCTGAACCGATTTCAATGAATGACGTACCGTTGTAAAGCCCATTCATTCAGCTTTCTTCTCATAGTACAATCACCATCAGATGACCAGTGAAACGAAAGATTTGATTGGATTGAAAAAAGTGTTCACGAAACGATCTTTCTGATAAGCCCGCTGCTTTTGGCAAGTGGATTGGATAAAGGGTGTTCACGTGACGAGGCGACCAATCGGGTTGCCTCATTCACCGCGTGTTTGGTTTGGAGAAATCAAGATGGAGCGAAATTCTGACGAGTTGGTGTCGGACAATAGCAGAATATTTGGGAAATAAATTTACCAAACGTATACGATCATAGGAATTCTCAACAATGGATATATAACTGTACCTTGACAGAAAATCTGACAGAAAATATCTCGTGAATTAGTCAGATTTCTCAAGGAATCGTATGCCATTTCCAGGTATTTGAATATTGCAAATGTCTGCCGAAACTGCGCGATTTTCTCACAGATCCCTTCTCGGATTATAGTTTTATTTCGTTATATTTTTCATTCAATACGAAAAGGCTTTATATATAATCGGATAGATAGCGATCTTATCTTTCGATATATGTATGGTGTACGTGATATTTCTTCCGGAATAGACCAGGAAAATAAGAATTCCAACGGCAGTGTATACGGCCGACTTCATTTTGGAAATTTTCGTGATTTTATTTTTTATCTGCGTTTTCAAACAACGATCTTGAAATAATTTCTCTGTTAGTCAAATCCAAATTTCAGAAATTGTTACGTGAGAAAATAAGCTTCGTAAACATATAGGCCTTTAATTACATTTGACAATGCTTAGATATGAAAATTCTGTTTTCCCACGACAGTTATGTTTTACGCCATATGGCGTCTATGGGGTTGAGGCGGCCCAAATCTGTGACGCCAAATGGCGCTTACGGTACCGAATGAGTTAAACTGTTCTGAAATAAAAACCATACATTTACTAATTCAATGGGGAGAGGGGTCTTTCATGAACTTCATACCTGTTTATTAACTCAAGAACAAAGGTTTGCTTCATCACTTCTTCCTTCATGAAAAATTCTCTCGGTTTTGACTATGGTCGATTTCAGTGTGGGCTATGTGAGCTCTCGGCTCTTGCTTCAAGGTCAACTATTTACCAAGAGTTAGCCCATTTTAGTTTATCATTCAATATAAGATGTGATATATGTCACATTCTCAGAAGCACAAAATTGTAGACCTTTCTCTGGATTGCTAGCTACCAATTGGAATCAAGGCTATTAAACAACCTTGAAATTTGGATCAATGGAATTCCAGATATATGGGCGTATATTGAAGCCCCTTGGGCTCTTGTTTATGTTGAATTGACGTTGTATTGCCAGGACTGGTGCCATCCATGTTGGGGACACATTACTGGCCATCACTGGTCAGAGTATGAGGGGACGGACTCTTACAGAGGCCATCAGAATGCTGCAGAATGCCGGAGATGTTGTCACTCTCAAAATATCCAGGTGTTTGGCAAGTGAGTGGATATGGCTGAGAGTTGGTGACAAAATTGACTGGTTGACTGGTTGATGGTTGATGGTTGACAGCACAATAAATACTCTATTTCTTCTAATTATTCAGACAGTAAAAGTTAACTTCAGGCATCTGCAGACAGAAATTCTGCCAACATTCTACACATTTCACAAGCTGTCTTTTCAGTTCTTGGGATGAATAACATATCCATGCCAAAGTATTTAGACTAAAGATGGTGTTTTTCTGCATTTAAGTCTAAAAATGCTGTTCAAAAAATTAGAAGAAACGGGGTATACCCTCACTCATCCAGATCTTGTTTCATACATTTCTACTTGAATATGTATTATGCAGTAACATAATGTATTTATCATGTTGTGGGATGCCTGAGAGCCACCATCAATGTTTGTATTGATTGTACATGTATGCTCATGGCCTGATGCAATAAAGTTCATATATATATATATATATTATTTGGAGAAAATGACACTCTAGAAATTCATAAATATATTAAACTAATGAAAATCAGTCATGGGCAACAAATTTGCATTTATGTAATTTGCATAACAATACATGACATACATTGTAGCCCAATAATTGATAAACTTTTGTTACCTTTACTCAAAAATTATTGTTACGATATGTAACATATGTATAAACTTCTCATTTCTCAAAAATCATTCAAATAAAATGAAATAATGCATTATCTATATATGAGGTGGGACAATTTATTCAACTTGCTATTGTAAATTTGATGAGACCTGCTTCAGTAGTGGAATACTTGATTTGATTGAATTATTAGATGGGTTACCATAGTGGTACCATTCTCTTCCTAGATCCACCAGCTAACTCCAGCAAAGGCAGCAACGGGGTAAGTGTAAGAAAATAGGAATCAAAAGTTCCGAAGTACTGCCTTTGAATTCCTTGACAATATTTTATAGAATATGCTGAATACACTCCCATAATTTGTATGCTGATTGTATAATTATAAAATCTGAATCCAACTCAGCGATTACTTTGACAATGTAAATGAAGCATATACATAAACATATTTATCTGACTACACTCCTATTCACTCCTTACATTTGTGTATTTACCCATTTTGTGTCTTACTGCCTGGTCTGGATGTTTTATAATTCAATCTGTACTTAAAGCTTTCCTGATTATTCAGAGACCCTGGTTTAACTTTGTAGTTCAACTACATTTAACATTGATCTCATTTTTTTCACCGTCTGTTCCCATGTCACCCTTGTTCCACAGTTTGACAGAGGAGACGTCTCTAAGTCTGACACACCCATCGCAAGCATGGACAGTGCCCTGGAATCGTGGGATAGCTCTGGACTGGATAATGCATTGCCAAACTCCAGCAAAAACTTCTGCAAGTCATTGGTACCAGTACCTGTACCAAACAGGCCACCAAGACCAATGTCCCAAGATAGCAGGTCTAGCAAATCTGGTATGTATATGGGCTACCTTTGAACACCTGTTAATTCTTTATTTGTAGATTCCATTTCAAGCCGTAATCTGGGAATATATGACGTGTACATTTCTTCAGAGAAATGGGAAATAATGACCATTACAGTGTGAATATCTGTATTATTTCTGCCGGTGAGATTTCTAAAAAAAAACAGTCATTGATATTATCATTAGTGGAAAACATTTCTGATGGTTTATACCTGAATTATAGGTGATACTGGCAGATACACAATATACACTTCTGCTGAAACACTTTGTACTCATTTATGTTTAAGTCGCTTGGAGCAGGAATCATACGTACCACTTGCCAGACTCCAAATAGAAATTCAGAACCAAATAGAACATTCAGTATCAAAGTGACACCATTGACCTGTAAAATACATGTGGAAGTATGCTCTGCAGTATCATGTGTTCATACTTTCCTTGACAAGATTGGCCGCTATCTGGCTAAGAATGCTATTTGGCAAAAGATTGATCCCAAGATCAGAGTCTTTAAATGTATGAGGCGCCGCAAAATGACGTCATTGCTCATTTACTTACACTGAGGTTGGACATCGAGCTAATCGTTTACATCCACAATGTTTTTATTCATTCTTAGCCTTTTACCGACAATGTCTTGTTTCAAAATGTTTATTTAGCATTCAAAAAACAAAATCTTCAAAGCTGTTTCCTCTTGAAAGCCACTATAAAACCTAGATTCCATTTTCGTGACAGTTGTTTCGCATGTTCCATGATCTAAACCTCTATTTCTGGACGTTCCTATTGCATGTACTTAGTGTAAATATATGTGAAACATTAGGGCAACAAGATTCTGTCCTCCAATCAGATTCTGATTATCAGACAGTATTTGTTGTCCTCCAATCAGATTCTGATTATCAGACAGTATTTGTTATCCTCCAATCAGATTCTCACTATCAGACAGTATTTGTTGTCCTCCAATCAGATTCTGATTATCAGACAGTATTTGTTGTCCTCCAATCAGATTCTGATTATCAGACAGTATTTGTTGTCCTCCAATCAGATTCTCATTATCAGACAGTATTTGTTGTCCTCCAATCAGATTCTCATTATCAGACAGTATTTGTTGTCCTCCAATCAGATTCTCATTATCAGACAGTATTTGTTGTCCTCCAATCAGATTCTCATTATCAGACAGTATTTGTTGTCCTCCAATCAGATTCTGATTATCAGACAGTATTTGTTGTCCTCCAATCAGATTCTCATTATCAGACAGTATTTGTTGTCCTCCAATCAGATTCTCATTATCAGACAGTATTTGTTGTCCTCCAATCAGATTCGTGGGTGGTTGGGTGGGTTCAGGTTCCTGTTGCTTCAATGCATTTTGCTGAGAAGCAACAGGAACTTGATATGGGCAATTCCGTGTAAACATGGACATGATCAGTAAAAAATAAACTTAATGGTATGCTACTAATTCTTTTCCTATAACATAGTTTATATTCCTAAGTTCTTGGAAATAATATTTTATGTGGGTTTTAATCCACTAATAGACTTCTATTTTTTGATGAAATGTCGTGCAAAATAGCATAAAATTCTCTGTTCATCATAGGGTAGATTTGTCATCTTGGCTACTCTTACTTTATTGAATAAATCTTTATCTATTGTCTACAATACATTGGCCTAATCATGTACTTTAACCAGAAAATGCAGGTAGCTGAAATTCCATTTAGTTTATGTAGCATACACAGTTGTATGCTATCATGTTATATGATGTAACCTGAGTCACGAAAAATGATTTGTTTCTAAACTGATAAAAATCCCAGAGCAGCATTAGAGAAATATTTCATAATTTCTTTGTCTTACTTATGCCTTAGTCATTTCTGATAAAGCTGCTCATATATATTGAATAGAAAAAAAATGCTGGTACTCTGAAAATTGTAACCTGAGTCACGTGTAACCTGAGTCACGTTTGATGGGCATCTCATTACACATAATGCAAAGAAAATAACTGCAACTTTACAGCTGTAAAAACTACTATACATACATGTATGCATTGATGACATACATATTTGAGACCAAAATTTTGATCAGTTATATTGTGATTCTTTCCACCTTCAAGTATGACTATACACATTTGTGCATTATATCCTAATTTGGGATTTTTCTCTATGTAGTTCCACTGCACCTTGATATTAAGAGTTGGATTGCTGAACTCTTCTCTGTCATTCATGTACATTTGTCTTCGAAACAAGATATAAACTACACCAATCATTCCTATTGATAATGAAGACCGTAGATTCAATATACAATGTAGGCAAATCATCTCCAGAACTGGCATTAGTTTGTGTGATATTTGCATTTGGATTCTTTTGGATGCAATACATGTATGTGCTTGCATTTATGCAAGTTCTTCTAGAGTGTATGTGTGTATCGAACTCCACATACATCACATTGAATTGTTTCTTTTGAATTGGTCTTGCTGATTGAGTCCTATCATACACGTACATCTAAAATACTACACATATCATGTGTACCACAAACTGGACCATGATACTGCAGTGATGGAGAGGTAATAATGAACTTAACATGATAAAAATCTGTGTATTCTAACCAAGCATATTTAGAATTATCATGCAGCATCATTCATTTATTAATAGTGTTGCATATTCTGTATTGAATACAGTTTTGTGTCAACGATTAGATTCTGACAAACTGTAACCTGAGTCACGGTAACCTGAGTCACGCAATCTTCTTTAATTATCTCCCTGTTGCTATTATATATCAAGTTCAATATTGCACATATATTTTACTATGGATGTACTTTGTTTAATCAATATTTGATGAATTCTCTCACATAATTAATTCAAAGTGAAATCTCATTTGAACTATAGTGGTCTGGGGGTCATTTCGTTTTCTTGTAACTAAACATGATAAAAAGCAACTTCTTCTATCCAAATACATTTAGAATTATCATATAGCTTTGTTCCAGTATTACTAGTGTTGCATGTTCTGTTTTGAGTAAAGTTTTGCATCAATGTTTAGCCCCGGACAAACTGTAACCTGAGTCACAGTAACCTGAGTCACGCGATCTTCTTCAATTATCTCCCTGTTACTATTATATATCAGGTTCAATATTGCACAAATATTTAGCTACCGATGTACTTTGTTTAATGAAAGTTTGATGAATTCTCTCACACAATTAATTTGAAGAGAAATCTTGTTTGAACAATAGTGGTCTGGGGGTCATGTCTTTTTTTCGTAACCTGAGTCACGCTCTTGTATTTGTACATAAAAGTTACAATTTGAACGTAGACAATCAACTGGTTGTGTAATTGGTTAGGTCTTACCCTGAAGCAAATAACTGCTGAATGTGGCTTATTACACGTCATTTATATTAAAATCTGAGCAAATTGAATTTGCTCTTGGGGCTCTGAATGTAACCTGAGTCACGCTGGAATTGCCCATATGTGATGTCTAGCACTGTAATATCACTTGTCTTTATTGCACCATGTAAGCGTCCTGTCTGTGTCTTGTGCGCTGTCCTCAGTGTTTTATAGGGTGGATGGAGGGTGTCTGGTTCCATGCTGCTTCAAAGATTTCATCTTTGAAGTAGCAGGAACACAACTGGGCTGGGTGGTGCTTAGTTGGTTCGTCGTGATATACCGGTAGCTGAAATATTGTTGAAAGCGACGTTAAATTCTATTCACTCACTCACTCACTCCAATCAGATTCTGATGATCAGACAGTATTTGTTGTCCTCCAATCAGATTCTGATGATCAGACAGTATTTGTTATCCTCCAGTCAGATTCTGATTATCAGACAGTATTTGTTGTCCTCCAATCAGATTCTCATTATCAGACAGTATTTGTTGTCCTCCAATCAGATTCTGATTATCAGACAGTATTTGTTGTCCTCCAATCAGATTCTGATTATCAGACAGTATTTGTTGTCCTCCAATCAGATTCTGATTATCAGACAGTATGTGTTGTCCTCCAATCAGATTCTGATTATCAGACAGTATTTGTTGTCCTCCAATCAGATTCTGATTATCAGACAGTATTTGTTGTCCTCCAATCAGATTCTGATTATCAGACAGTATTTGTTGTCCTCCAATCAGATTCTGATTATCAGACAGTATGTTGTCCTCCAATCAGATTCTGATTATCAGACAGTATTTGTTGTCCTCCAATCAGATTCTGATTATCAGACAGTGTGTGTTGTCCTCCAATCAGATTCTGATTATCAGACAGTATTTGTTGTCCTCCAATCAGATTCTCATTATCAGACAGTATTTGTTGTCCTCCAATCAGATTCTCATTATCAGACAGTATTTGTTGTCCTCCAATCAGATTCTCATTATCAGACAGTATTTGTTGTCCTCCAATCAGATTCTCATTATCAGACAGTATTTGTTTGCAAGAAGTTAAGACAAACGAACAGAATTGTTCACTTCTCATTGGTCCGGCTTGATCTTGTATAATCCTAAACCATGCAGCTATTTACAACATTCCGATTAGCCAACATAAAAGTAACTCAGAAAATGGAAGTCAATATGATATAATATTCTATATTTGCGCTGTGGTTATGCCATAGTCAGAAATAACTTCCATTTTCAGAGTTTCATTCATCCTAGTTTTTTTTTTTCATGTGAAGGTAATCTATTGGAATAATGGATTGTCCTAATGATATTGTCTCATTTCAGCTGCTATGCCTACAGGCTGTGTGAGAAATTCCACACACAGTTCTGTGTATGACGCTGAAGGTAGTGGAGAAGTGTTAGCGGACCGGAATCTCTCGGATGATGACTGGGATACAAGATCAAATAGTTCTCATAGTCTTGGCAGCAGTGTTGAACCCGACGACTGGAAACAGACGTTAAAAGATTTTGAGAAAGGTGACCAATCAGAAATGCTGAAACAAATCGGCATGAGCCTGAGACAGAGAAGCGTTTCTAGTCTGGCACGGTCGAGATCTGGGGAAAGTGGCATTAGAGTAAAATCGAAAAAGAAAGCTCACGATCGAGGTTATTATGCCGACAGTGATGAGGATTATCAGAACTACTTGTCTCGTCACCGTCTGCCAAAGTCTGGATCGGGAAAGAATCGTGGGAAAGCTAGTACCAGTAATAATAGCCCAGCCACATTTCAAGACCATGTGCACACAATATTTTCTCCAACACCGATACAGTTACACCGGATTACCTTAATCAAAGACAATGCTACAGAAGACTTCGGCTTCAGCCTTTCAGATGGGATGTATGAGAAAGGTGTTTATATCAGTGCTGTCCGATCAGGTAGCCTAGCTCATCAAGTGGGGATACGGGCCTTTGATAGAGTTCTTCAGGTGAGCGACCATGATACGTTATGTGCTTGACCATATTAGCACTACACTTCCTTAAATGAGTATCACATGTACTTGATTGCCATCAGACCAGAGTTGAAACGGTCATGAAAACATCTTAATAGTCCTGAATAAATATTGAAGTCATGAATTTTCTCCCCATCCATTCTCACAACCCTTGCTATATATGGGCACATTTATCGTCAGTATCCATTGTTGTTGGTTAACCATAAGGGCCTCAGCTCCTCAGGGCTGTTCCAGAAAAAAGTACACGGGGGGGACAGAAGGCACTTTATATATTTACAGGTGGATCGTGGGGTAAAAGAGTTAACATAATTACATGGGTGGTTGCCTGATGGATAAACTGAGTTATGTATAGTGATTGGTTAGATATTATATTTAATAATATGGGTGGTGGAGGTAAAATTATATTTGATTACATGGGTGGTGGGGCAAAAAAAAAGTGCCTTCTGTACTTTTTTCTGGAACAGCCCTCAGACAGTTTATATTTCAAGCTCTTCCCAATAACCTCCTACAAGTATCAGGGCTTCGTGTTTAGCGCGAGTGATAGCTCACCTGCACGCAAACACTCGCGTAAATTCATGTCACTAGAGTGATTTTAGCTCACGTAAACTGTCACATTTTATATTGTATTATATTGCAATCACTCGCCTAACGTTTAAATACCCCTCTCCTAAATATTTTGACGTGAGCTATTTTTAGCTCACGCACTAATTCTAAACACGAAGCCCTGAAGTATGTGTTCATTTTCAGGTGAATAACAAGAAGACCCGGGATTTTGACTGCTGCATGGCCGTACCATTAATAGCCGAGGCAAGAAACTGGCTGGAACTAGTTGTCAGCCGCAACCCAATAGCGGACAAATCAAAAAGCTGCAAGGAATCAAAGTCTTCACCTGTCCATTCTCCGCCTCAGCGTGATTATAGCTCCTGGGATGATGATGTGTACTACGAAAACGTTAATGGTCGAGCAATGAGTGACCTGTCATTTCAAACTGTATAGGTTGGCTCACATAGGCTGCAACTTTGAGTGTAGATTAAGGACATCGTCACTTATCCTTTAGACAGGATAATTATTCTTTGTGAGGATTGGTTGAATGCAAGAACCTAAATGTAGGACAAATTCTCATCAATTCTCAGGGTGGGAGTCATCAGATGGAGGAGGACATTACATTTACCTAGGACAAACACTCATTGTTTAGCGATATCAAGTGATATTGAACACTGTAGATTGGTTACACTGAAGAATGACAATGCCCAGAACAAATATCCTGTACAGATTGACCTGCCGTTGAAGACGATGTATGTTGTTTCCTGAACTTCCACTTCCAGTTAACATTAAACATCTGAAAGGATGAATGAACTGCATGTGGAAATGGGAAACTATTGAACAGAAGACAAATATATTTAACTGAAGTCACAGATGTTCTTGATATTCGCATTTTGTCCCATTCCTGTGTCCCATTTAAAAGTGATTGTTCTTGACTCCAGAAGAGAATGTAAATTCTATGAGATTGAAAGTTGAAATACTTTTATCTCAAAAGCAAAAGAAAATTCTATGATATTGAAAGGGAAGTACATGTAATTGACATCAAAACCAATGTAAACAATATAATATCGAAGTGGGAATACTTGACCTCAAAAGTAAATGTAAATTCTATGACTTTGAAAGTTGAAATACTTGACCTCAAAGGCAAATAATCTGTCCCTCTGGTCAGTCCCATGTCATTGTGCATGTGTGTAGTTTTGAGTAGTTCTATGGTGCTCTGAATCTTTACCTCAAAAGCAAATGTAAATTCTACAATATTGAAAGTGGAAATTCATGTACTTGACACATGCTTGACCTCAAAAGCAAATGTAAATTCTGTCATATTGAAAGTGGGAACAGTTGACCTCAAAGGCAAATACTCTGCCTTTACATGTTCAATTTGTACTTTCACAGACTGATCAGTCACATGTATGTATTTATAAGTAGTTTTATAGTGCTTTGAATCTTTACCTTGTTAAATATTTTGTAATTTGTACAGTTGTATAGTCTTTTGTTCTGACTTGATGTTTTTATGTGACTGTGAAAAAGCAGTACCCTCTGATGATAATGTAATCCCAAGATCACTTGGCAGTGAAAACTGACGTCATACAGATGGGATGAATACTGTATACTCAATACTGTTGTATACTCAATACTGTTGTATACTCAATACTGTTGGAAAATCAAGTTACTATTACAAAAGTTTCAAAATCATTTTGTCCTACAATGTTTGAAGAGTGAGGCCACCCGAAGATTCTGACTGATGATGCTGTATGGATATCTATGTGATATTGTACCTGGTGCCTAACTTTCAATGGCAGCATTTATATGGGGTGATAGTTATATTTACCATATTGTTGCCTTTGGTACTTGTATCATTTATTGATATTTATGCCCCCCCTCTAACTAGAGGGGGGGCATATAGCGATCGCTTTGTCCGTCCGTCTGTCCTTCTGTCCGTCTGTCCATCCGTCTGTCTGTCTGTCCGTCCGAATTTCTTGTCCGCGCAATATCTCGGTTAATATTTGATGGACGAGATTGAAACTTGCATGGAATGTGGCCAGTGCCTCGTAGATGTGCAGCGTTGAGTTTTTTCCGAGTTCCGGTATAATTTTCAAGAGTTATGGCCCTTTTTCTTGAATCACTGTGAATGAGACTTGTCCGGGCTGGATCTTGGTTAATATTGTATGGACAAGTATGAAATTTGCATGATATGTGATCAGTGCCCCACAGTTGTGCAGCGTAAAGTTTCACCTACGTTTCGCTTATATTTTCAAGAGTTATGGCCCTTTGTTCCTGAATTCTCCGTGAATTGGGACTTGTCCGGGCTGGATCTCGGTTAATATTGTATGGACAAATTTGAAATTTGCAGGATATGTTGTCAGTGCCCTGTAGTTGTGCAGCGTGAAGTTTCTCCGCATTTCGCATATATTTTCAAGAGTTATGGCCCTTTTTTCTTCAATTTTTTTGTAAATTGGGACTTGTCCAGGCTGGATCTCGGTTAATATTTTATGGACAATTATGAAATTTTGCAGGATATGTGGTCAGTGCCCTGTAGTTGTGCAGCGTGAAGTTTCTCCAAATTTCGCGTATATTTTCAAGAGTTATGGCCCTTTTTTCTTCAAATCTTTGTGAATTGAGACTTGTCCAGGCTGGATCTCGGTTAATATTGTATGGACAAGTATGAAATTTGCATGATATGTGGTCAGTGACCCATTGGTATGCAGCGTGAAGTTTC
>JAVTVY010011044.1:0-57953 GCA_036873755.1 Hanleya hanleyi | reverse complement strand
CAGTTGGGCAAGTAACTTTTCTCGAACTTGCCCTTGACTTTACTGATCCGTACAGGGTCCCCAACCTTGAACATCGCCTTCGGTGCTCGTTGCGATGGTATGGGGTACAAGACACGCCGGACTTGGGCTTCATTGCGTTGGGTCACGGTAATGGGGGCTCTCTGTATTCTTCGATGATAGGCTCGATTGTAACCCCTCACCAGTTTCGGTAGAACATCGATGTACCGCCTTGTATTCTTATAGGTGAAATATTTATACATGCGGCCTTTGAATGTCCTGTTGAACCTTTCCACCACGGAAGCCTTGGTCTCGTTGTACGTATGGAAGAAAAACACCTTCTGGGCTTTCAGAAACTGTTGGAACGGTCTGTTGAGGAATTCCGTGCCTTCGTCGGTTTGCAAATACAGAGGTTTGCGCCCGGTCTTGAAGATGTCTTTGAACGCCGCTATGAGATTTGCCCCCGTTTTCGTCCGGATGGGTACCACCCACGCATACTTGGATAGAATATCGATGCACGTCAAGATATATCGATTCCCATCGTTGTGCTTGGCAAAGGCGCTCATATCGACCAAATCCGCTTGCCACTGGGCATCTATTCCTCCCACGATGACCCGGTTCCGTAGAAAATGGCGACGGACAGCTCGATGTAAGGTATAGGTATCTTGTTTTCTTAACCAATCTCGGACTTGGGCACGTTGTATCCCCTGGGGTTTGGCCGCTCGATAGAGAGCCGACAAGGCACTATAGGCCGCCGGACTGTCGGGACTGTAGTATAAGTTATCCAACACCTTCTCCCAGCGCTTCATGGTGACAAAATGATGATGGACCCTGGCTCTATCGTTTATTTATAACGGGTGTATCTTGGGCCGGAGTTTCTTTCTGATTTTCTTCGTGGGCTTCACAGTGGCCATGGTAAATGACCAGTCCAACTCGTCTGATGACCGCTTGATAAGCACTTCATCCACATCTACCACGGCATCTTCCAATGCAGACCATAGATCAGGGTGAAGGGTAAAATGCACTGTACCTCCATCTAGCCGAGCCAATTGAGCAAAGAAAGGGCCGCGTCGGATGTACACATCGTGACACAAGTGGATGAGGTCGCCGTCCAGTTCACCAGACAACACCCGTTTGAATTTGGTCCAGCCCTCCCGGGACAGACGAATGTGAGCCGGGCACGGTTGTGTAGGGTCCGCATCACAGACGTCTCCCACCTCCTCCATGATATCGACCTTATCCGCATACACTTGCAGGAAAACCTCGGGGATCAAGCTGAAATACGCCAGTACTATATGCTCCGTCATGGTCAGTACGTGAATGGTACGAGATTTGACTGTCTCTCGTATTTATAGGGAGAAACCCCTGAGATGAAAGGATCAGGTGGTCATGTCACTGGGCTGGTTGAGTGTAGCCGGGTAATCAATGGCATCGTCGTCGGGTTCATGTAGTTGTTCATGGGGTTCAGCCAGCGCGTCCTCAATAGCACGAGCCCACCCCAACTGGTGTGATGATCGCTTGTCCGGTGTAAATAGCTGGTCCACAATAGGCACCACTTTCTCCAAGGCTGACCACAGATCGGGGCCTAGGGTGAAGCCTCGCGTAGGGTCTTGGTAGCGGCCCAGGCGTAGGAAGAAGGTTGCACGGTATACGTAGATGGCATTGTCTATGTGGATGAGGTTTCCGTCGAGCTCACCGCTCAACATCCGTTTAAATTTGGTCCAGCCGTCACGAGGTAGTGTCACCGTATTCGATATGGTCTCAGCGGGCGCCCAGCAAATAGCTCCACGGTCTTCCACCAGGGTGACTTTATCTTCATAGACGTGTAACCCCACCTGGGGTGTAAGGGGCAGGATGGCTCGTAGATCGGATGACATGCTTGCTCCAAATGTCGAACGGTGAATGACACACACTCTGTCTGACCCTCGTATTTATACTGTCAATACCACAGCGCCAGGATCAATAGGGCACAGACTATTGTGAGGCCAACCAGCCGGCGCTGGTTCCGGCGTGAGCGCTCGTGGTCCATAGCGCGAGCATCAAGGATGGCTGTCATAGTCCAGTCGTGGTGAGTGATGGCACGCCTCTCCATCGAGTGCACTCTGTGGAGGACCGCCTCTGTGAACTCGTTGAGGATCTGGCGTCGTCCCTCGTTGTCGTCGCCATCTGCAAACATGGACCGGACCACTGCTCGGTAACCCGTGAATGAATTCACCGCGGTGGCATGCTGTAAAATGCGAGTCGCATGGGGCTGGATCTCCGCCATGGCTCTGCAACCGTAGAAATGAAGGTGTAGGATCCCGAGTGACGTGTTTTATAGACCAGGTCACACATGCGCGCCTAGCTCTACGGGTGTAGTCCGTATCAGGCAGGCAGTCAGGCTGGACTGGCAGGTCAGGCAGGCAGGCAGGCTGGTCAGGCAGGCAGGTAGGCAGGCTGGTCAGGCAGGTCAGGTAAGTCAGAGAGCTCCGCAAGGTAGTGCAATGAATACACCCAATCCACTAAAATCACCTCTTTTTATACGTTGCCGCCAATGCCGCCATCTTGTACACCGCCATCTTGTATTACAACATGGCCGCCAATGCCGCCATCTTGTACACCGCCATCTTGTATTACAACATGGCCGCCAATGCCGCCATCTTGTACACCGCCATCTTGTATTACAACATGGCCGCCAATGCCGCCATCTTGTACACCGCCATCTTGCATTACAACATGGCCGCCAATGCCGCCATCTTGTACACCGCCATCTTGTATTACAACATGGCCGCCAATGCCGCCATCTTGTACACCGCCATCTTGTATTACAACATGGCCGCCAATGCCGCCATCTTGTACACCGCCATCTTGTATTACAACATGGCCGCCAATGCCGCCATCTTGTACACCGCCATCTTGTATTACAACATGGCCGCCAATGCCGCCATCTTGTACACCACCATCTTGTATTACAACATGGCCGCCAATGCCGCCATCTTGTACACCGCCATCTTGTATTACAACATGGCCGCCAATGCCGCCATCTTGGTCCCACACTTGACCTCAGTGACCCCTGTGACGTCATAGTTACATCCGGGTGAAATATTGTTCAATTCACGCTTTGTACACTACTCTGATATGTGTTGCCAGCATTTGACGTGTTATCATGCCTTTGTGTTTTATACTGTATACTGTACTCCTATTTGGCACTTCAAATCACGAATCATCGTGAACATAGAACATCATCGTCATGTCTTGCTGATTATTGAAACTGCTAATCGCTTCTCCATTGCAATTAAGGAACCATCTTGTGTTTTTATTTCATACACATTTGGAATTGATGCTAACTGTCATTCAGAAAAGGTCTTCGATTAATGACGCGAAAATGTTTTTATGGTAGACGGCTGAATATCTGACAGGTTAGGAAAATTCCGCTCTCTAAAATGGAGGTAAACAGGGTCGTTTTCGCTCAATAAATCAGTTCACATAATGAATTCAGCAAAATACTCTTGAGGCGCATACAGACATATCTATCCGCATTAAATGGTAGCAAAAAAGTAAATTGTCATCTATCTAATTTGCATAATAATAGACCAAACATCCTTCGTGCTGTTTAAACAACATTGGCTGGTTCTTCACATGGGAAATTAATTTTATGACATGGAACAATAGATAAATCAATGCGCCTGAAATTTTGATGCATTGGTTAAGAAGGAATCAAAAGTTATTGAGCAAAAACTACCTTTTTACCTCCAATTTAGAGAGCGGGATTCCCATAACCTGTCTTATACCTGCCAGCTGATGAGTGTATGTAGGTTAGGGAGAATGTGGTTGATTAATAGCTGAAGGAATGAGATATTGACATGTTGAGAGCAAGCTCATTCTGTGTCCTGATCACACCTAGAGAAAGACATCAATCGCGAACAAACATACCATCGAGAAACGAACATAGTTTAGCGTACTCCAACTTTACTCCCTCCAACCGCCAGTGTTGTTTCAATCTGTTTGGATCAGATGGACTCTTGCTCTCTAAACCCGATTCGACAATAATTCGGAACCTATCTTGGTTAGCAACTCTTGCAGAGTACCAACAGATATATTCCAATTTAAAAGCATTTGATTGGTCAATTCAAATTTTCAAAAATGAAATCCTGTATCTTTATCGGCATACATCCAATCATATATTTTTCGAGGGATATATTTGCATACCCTAAATCCAGGGGAAAATATATGCATGTATTAGCTTACCCCTTTGGACTGGCGCAGTGATGGATTTGTTATTTCACAACCTAATAAGTAGAATTTCCAATTAGGTTGAATGCAATTAAGTGGGTTCCACTGTAGTTCGAAGATTTCCAATACAATGGAAATATATGGTAGGCCCCTTCTCATTAACAATAGCACCCATCATATAATGTCAATCTTCATTAGCATCTAAGCCTAGAGAAGATCGTGGATTATTTTCATAGAAGTAAATATGTATCTCCGAAGATTGATTGCTTCGACGTTAATACACTTCTCCAGACGCATCTGTGCTATAAGTAGACTAACGCTACCGGGCCTGGGCTTTTGTAGGCCTATCCTTGGGTCAAGCTCTAAAATGCAGCAAAATCCAAGATGGCCACTCTGATGACGTCACAATCATGTCATTTCCCAGAAAGCATTACTTGTTCGATTATTCGGTCAGATTTTTCGAATTTTTATTTATATAATTTTCTTCGCAAAGAAATATGATAAATTAGTAAATAATAATCTGATGTGAAATAAAATAAGTTTTTTTTAACATTTATCAAGAGAAATGATTAAAACATCACATTTTCGTTACCCTACCCCCCTAGCCGTCATTTTGAATTTCTTCATGATCCTTTGCTATAGATTAAAAAAATCACGGAATGTCAACTCTGAATTATAGGTCTTCCGTAGGGTAGGGAGTTTAGTTTGGTGGGGAGCATAATTGGGGAGATTCATAAAAGGTAGGAAAGTTGACGAAGTCTAGTGACTAAAAGGCAACCATATGACTCCACAGAAAAGCTTATCTCGTTATTTCACATTCAGGCCAAGCCTGGTAGGGTTACGAACAGCTTATCATCTGATATTATGAAAGAATCAAGATTTACAATTCACATTATTAATCTTCTATCATCACAGACGTCATTAATAGTCAAATATGTGGATCTCTGTTCGAACTAAAATCCCGAGACGCCATTATTTGGATACTAGTGTTGTTATTTGTTCAAATGATATACGAATGCAGAGTTATTGTGGTTTAGCACTGCGACCATATTTATTCTTATGAGAGCTCTGTTAATCCACGACAGTATATATCGTTGAGTTCCCTGGATTTGTCGGATAAAAAAAGGGGTATTCGGTAAATGAAGATGTGTGTCTTCGGAGGTGACCCGGGGTAAGCAGTTAATATAATTTGCGATAGGTAACAGTGTGATATGTCACAGACATAGTCTTTACCGACTACCGCAACATGGGAGCCCTAGCCCAAAACTGCAACCATATGGGATATCTGATTAACTTTCACCGATAAAGATAATTCGATATTATTCGAGATAGCGGTAATTACTGATATGTTCTGAGTTTCCCATGCATCTTATCGTAAAATCTAGGGTGGGCCATATCTGTGCATGTCTTCACTAAAATGTGTTCTCAGTTTACAGATTCTCCTCGGTACCTACGATAATACGGAACGAAGATAAGTCCTATAACGAGACACATATTCATTGAGCATGTTACTGGGCAGCAGTTTGCTATTTCACTTTTACGTTCATTAGTATATTTCGAAGGATCCAGGACAAAAGCCCCAGGAGACAAAATCGCCACGGAAAAAATCCCCAGCGGACAAAAGCCACAAACCATGGTTTAAGAAGCATGTATAGTACAATTAGTTCATGAACTCATTTAGATGTTATAAAATGAGAGTGCAAGCATGAATCTCCCAAATTTAGGTTCCTGTAAAGGAATTATGTGTAAAGGATTTCTGTTTAAACTGTCCCGATGGAGACTTGCAAATGACACTTTAATTGCAACATGACCGACTTTCGGCACAATGAACATTGAGATATAATGATCGGATATTATGATACAGTCTACCGAATCCTACAACCTTGACAACATATCTTTTGTGTCGTTCTACCGTTGTGGGTCATTCACCAAACGCTATATAGACGATCTTCTCGCTGTGGATAATCGCTATATAAATGATGCAGTGAAGGATATATATCCACCTTCAATGGATTTGAAGGAAACTACAGATAGCCCTACAGGCACATCATATTTAGATCTATATCTCTATAAAAATGAAGCGGGCATTCTCTCTCGTCGACTTTATGACAAAAGAGATGATTACAATTTCGACATCGTAAACTATCCCTTTCTGGACAGTAATATCCCAGTGGGACCTGCATATGGCGTATACATATCTCGCCTAGTAGCATTTGCTAGATCCTGTGTTAAATGTGACGATTTTAATCAACGTCGCAAAACATTGTTGCAAAAACTTATAAAACAGGGCTATTCCAACAAGCGCCTCCACTCAAAGTTTCTCAAATTTGGCGATAAATATCGCATGCTGATAGCAAATTACGAGCGTAGCGTGCAAGATTGATGGCGTTTCGTAACTTGTGTCTACTTCCGCTTAACCCGGGGCTAGGGGCCGTATGAACCCATGTACTTCAAGATCCTCATGGTGTTCATATGAACAGGCACAATAAAAGCGTGACTGAGATATATCAATCTCTAGATGACGACTTTACAACGATTATTATGGATTAAGAATACTGATCAGCGATACGGATTTTATATTTTTGGAACATCATGATGTCTTGTCGGCATCATTGAAAACTGTTGACAGCTTCTCTCTTGCAGGAAACTAGCCTATGTTAATGTATACTATGATTGTCCTTTTGAATTTGGTGCTAATACTGTTATATGGAGTATGGAATAGGTCTTTGGATTATGGACGCGGATATTCTTTAATGGACGACGGCTGAATTATGAATGACGGACTAGACGCTTGTAATGATCACATCTTTTTCATTGCTACTTCAAGCTAAATAGAGTACGCTCCATGCAAACTAATTGTTACTATGGCAGACCTAGCTTGATTACAGAAAGTCAGTTAACTTTTTGGTGGTTCATCATAGAAATAAAAATACATCTAATTTCTATTTTGTCGATGAACTTTTCGTGCCTATATGCATAAACATATTTGTCATTGAAAGGAGCAAAATACTCATGTGTCTACTGATGAAATTGTTTCTCACATCACTGCAACCAAAAGGAATGTGATGCACCCATGTGATACAAAATTCCAATCTTAGCTTTGCATTTTTGCTAAATATCTTTCCATCATCTTTCGACATTTACTTGTCAAAATATTGTGGTGTGAGAAATAAATCATCATACTCGTGGTCACTTGTCTGATTTTTATCACACTCCTTTGATAAAACGCATATGAAGCTCGCTATAACTCATTTCGTATGGGTTTTATCAAACTCGTGTGATAAGAATCAGATAAATTACCACCCGTAGTGATAATTATCTCTCAAGCATGGTTTCAATACCACTTCACCATAGTGTGAACCATGATCGAAACACCCATACACCTTATTATTGTCGAACGACTGATTAAAGCTAGTAAGCAATATAAACTGTATAGTCACAATCGGAAGATTATATTGTCTTTATAGTCCAACACTGACCGTCCATATTTCTTGTGATGGAACTTTTCGAGTGATAACCTGGGCAGACATCTGTTCTAGGTTTGAATGAATGAATGCTCATGTAGAGAACTAGCGGTATAAATGGTGGATATGTTGGTTGGTAGATACAGTTTCCTGGTGTAGCGTTAACGTGTTGATAACGATAATGGGAGCCTAGATCAGTGCGACAATATGTTCAAAATAGGCCCAGAAACCCATTCTCTAACTTAGATAATCGGGTTCTGGTTCTATTTTTCATCAGCTTGGTTCAGAGCGATAACTGTAATCGATCATCATTGTAATATTCTATATTGGAAGGTATTACCCACTCACACACACCCCACCTCAACTATAAAAATATGATAGCAGCTCAGTTTCCGTCTATTCTAATCGTTAAGTTAGGGACAATTGACCCAGATATGTTATTCGGGCAATTAAATGTGGATCTGTGTAGGTCTAGAACGAGACATAAACTGGGTTCATTTGAATTTAATAAGGCAACATTTTAAAATGTTCTTTGCTGATAGGTTGTTCGAATAGTTCAGTATATTCATTCGAAATATGTGGTCATTTTCCTCCTTTCCATGTTAATATTCCATATAACATAAATTTGACCTAAACAAGGCATTGGTAACCTTACAACGATACCAAATGAGGCATGCTTTTAACTCGAAATATATACATCGATTACATACACGAAATTTCTCTTTCAGTAATTAACTAGGACACTATTGAAAAGAAGAAATGTAAAACCCCTGCGAAACTCAACAGTGGAAGCTTTCAGAATAGTTTACAATGCTGTTTTGTTTTCCAACAGATACTTGCATTATAGTGTCCATGCAATCACTGACTTACTCCCTCGTTTAGGGCGCTTTGTACTATCTAGCGGTCACATAGTTCATCATTTTCCAACAGATAACCTGATAGGGCTATAATATCATCGCTCTGAAATATTTGTATCGAGCCAGTGCTTGGGGCCGTGGTCATATCATTCAAGATGACCACATGAACAGCTGCAATAAAAGCGTGGCTGCGATACAAATCATCACTGGGATCACTTGTGGTACTTGAGATGTTTATAGAAATGTGCAGTCAGAAAATTTGTCTGTGGAGTCATATGACTTCTTGTAAGTACGCCGACATCGTTTTCCACCACCCTTTTAATGTTGCGTTTAATTGCACAAAATTTAATCGTTTAGCAAAGAGGTGCGCTGATTGCACCGACATATGCATTCACATAACAGTACGTCATTGACTCTCTTCGCTATATCTCTTTAACAGGGGCGAGTTCTCTAACTATTGATAACAGGTGTAAATATGCTAAATATGGATCCAATTATCTTACTATTCGAAAAAGGTCCAGTATGCTTACATTTATGATAATTTGGGCAACTTTACATCGAAAATATTTCAGTTATCATTGATTAAAACTATTATCTAGTCTAAAGAGATAGGGAAGAGAGGGAATGAACGAACCGAAATGCGAAGCGCGTCTAAGTGCACATGCCGGTGCTTTCAGCGCAGCTCTTTGTAAAAGGATTAACTTGAATTTTTGGGGGCATTATCCCTGGAATTACAAGCGTCTGGTCCGTCATTCATAATTCAGCCGTCGTCCATTAGAGAATATCCGCGTCCATAATCCAAAGACCTATTCCCTATTCCATATAACAGTATAAGCACCAAATTCAAGAAGACAATCATAGTATACATAAACATAGGCTTGTTTCCTGCAAGAGAGAAGCGGTCAATAGTTTTCAATGATGCCGGCAAGACATCATGATGTTCCAAAAATATCAAATCCGTATCGCTGATCAGTATTCTTAATCCATAATATTCGTTGTAAAGTCGTCATCTAAAGAATGATGTATCTCAGTCACGCTTTGATTGTGACTGTCCATATGAGTCCATATGAGGATCTTGAAGTACATGGGTTCATACGGCACCTAGCCCCGGGTTAAGCGGAATTAGACAAGTTACGAAACGTAACGCCATAGATCTTGCACGCTACGCTCGTATTTTGCTATCAGCATGCGATATGTATCGCCAAATTTGAGAAACTTTGAGTGGAGGTGCTTGGTGATGTAGCCCTGTTTTATAAGTTTCTGCAACAATGTTTTGTGACGTTGATTAAAATCGTCACATTTAACACAGGATCTAGCAAATGCTACTAGGCGTGATATGTATACGCCATATGCAGGTCCCACTGGAATATTACTGTCCAGAAAGGGATAGTTTACGATGTCGAAATTGTAATCATCTCTGTTGTCATACAGTCGACGAGAGAGAAGGCCCGCTTCATTTTTATAGAGATATAGGTCTAAATACAATGTGCCTGTAGGGTTATCTGTAGTTTCCTTCAAATCCAGTGAAGGTGGATATATATCCTTCACTGCGTCATTTATATAGCGATTATCCACAGCGAGAAGATCGTCTATATAGCGTTTGGTGAATGAGAAGGAACGGGTTTTGAATGGATCGGTTTTTGAAAGCGCCTGCATATAGTCATATTCATAAGAGAGCAGATATAGGTCAGCCAATAGGGGTGCACAATTAGTACCCATTGGAATACCTATATGCTGTTGATATATTGTGTTGCCAAATTTCACATAGATATTTTAATGAGAAATTCAAGCAACTCTATAAACAAAGAAACATGCCATGAATGATATCTCTTGTATTTCACATAGATATTTTTAATGAGAAATTCAAGCAACTCTATAAACAAAGAAACATGCCATGAATGATATCTCTTGTATGTAGTAGAGCTAAAGAATGCTTTATGGCTTCCGACATTAATATATCTACGATCAGTTTTCTTGAACACAGATACTATTAATGAACTTAGACGGTCAATAAGGTCCTGATGAGGGATTGTGGTATATAGAGTCGAGAAATCCAATGTGGATACATGTCTATATGGTATGTGACTTTTAGCATCAAGTTCTTCCGTAAGACATTTTGAGTTTTTCAATATCCACATACATTCAACGCCAGAGTTTTTAGAAATAGTGGCGCAATACCTTTCCCAAAATGCTTTTACCTCCTGAAGGGCCTTCGTCAACAGGGTTGAAAAAAGCTTGGTGGTGTAGCTTCTAGAACCAGCTATGAATCTAGCTTTGTATGGTGATTTATGCATTTTGGGAGTCCAGTATACTTTTGGTATATCGTTATGTTTGGTTGGAAGACAAATACCTCTTTCCTTGAGAAACGTTTTGTGATTGTTAAATAAATCTTCCAGAGTAAATGCAGTTTGAGAGTAAGTAGACGTATTTGATGATGATATGTTTACACTCAATTCTTCAGCCAGCACCTGGTAATAACAATATTTACATATGAATATTATATTATTTGGAGCTTTGTCTGCTGGGACTATGACGAATTTACTCTGGACATTTGCTAGAACTTCTTGCGAATTGGGGCTTCTCACTACTTGTTTTGCTTGGGGAAGGGTATCTGTCACTATGGTGGATTGTTTCAACGAAGACGTAGCCTGCCTTTTCTTTAAATTATAAATTTTGACAGCTCATAGTTTCGCTTTCAAACAATTTCGCTTCCACATAAACTCATGTGGAGAAAGATTTAATTACATACCGTGTACAGAGATGTCATAGAATAATTTGAATATGACGGTTCTGCGTATCTCCACATAATTCTATTATGAATGTCATTTGTTCAAGCATCGTGTTTACGATAATAGTTTAACTATCTTCCAAAGTAACTCAGTGAAAAAAAAATAAGCACCAGTTTAGATTTGAGATTAGCTGCTCTCCCAGGATTTGAGAATTGCCGAATTCCACCTTTGCGATTAATCTTCAAAGGTATGTGCTGGTGAACAGGTGTGAGGATAGAAGCACTACTGTGTTTGAAGTAGTCCCAAAGCTTATTTGACTATTGGAAGATAGACCAGGGTTAGCTCTGAGCACCCTGTAAACAGCGCACATTTAAGTGTCTCGAATAATTCATGTATTATTCCTCGGCTATTAGCATCAAATGGTATTCATCCTATTTGCTCTTCGCGCCAAATGGATACCGCAATAACGTACCTACTTCAGTTCCAGCACTCTGGATAACTTTGTTGTTTGTCTATCTGTTCTATCGAACAGGTGTTGATATCTCTATATCCCTTTCATTTGTTGGCAAAAAATACCACATATGTGTAAACTAAGAGCGTAATTTAGTTCCCAGTGGGTCATAACTGTTTTAACCCTACCAGGCCTGCGTGGCCATTATGTGCCCCCCCCCCCCACCCCCCACCAATCCCTACTAAACTTTCTGCTCTATCTTCTGAACGGCAAAAAATTAGGAGCTGAGGCTCCGTGACTTAAGAAATAAAGTTTTCAACGGCGTGCTCGATGGTTATTTTACGCACGGTTAGTGTGGGAAAGTTTATAAATTTTAGGGCGCGGGCTTCGCCCTTGCCCTAAAATATAAACTTTCCCACACAAACCGTGCGTAAAATAACTATAAGGGCACGCCTATGAAAACATTATTTCTATTCTGTCGCACTACCCAAATTGATTATCAACAAAGATTATAATGAAAGGTTGAAAAAATATTTTAAACTTTCTCTCCTTTCTTGAAAATACTCGTCCACTGATGCTCCCGTCTCGGTTGGCATCGTGACAATGTCAGTGGACGAGTTTATATGGTCTCTCAAATGGGGCGTGATACTGTCAGCTGTGACAGCTGTGTGGAAATTACGTGGATATTTGTCTATTCGTGTCGCTTTGTTAATCAATTTCAACTTGTATGAAAGCAGACGACCCTTTCCTCATCCGACTTGTGAAATGGAATCTCCAAATGAACACTGCACAAGTGTTACAGATTTGTAATTTATCATATTGGGGCCGTTTTGAGTGTATTTGCATATCCCACCGAGCATGGGGTCATGAAAAAATTCAAAATGGCGGTCATGTGGGGTACCAAAAAAGTTATCTTTTCGTCATCTTTCTGCAAAATTGCTGCTTTTATGCGAGGAAATGTGGCAAAAAGAACTATTTCATTTCACATCAGATGATTATTTACTAATTATTATGCAGTTATGCAGTTTTTGCGAAAAGATCACATAAATACAAAATTCGAAAAATATTACCAAAAACAAATGGTTCAAAAGCGTCATTTTGAAAGGACGTCATCATGGCGGCCCATCTTGGATTGTGTCAACTTTTCTAGCAGCGATTGACCCAGGGGTATAGTGTGGAATGTTTCAGCTCCCTAGCTCAAGGGGTAAGAAAAATATTTAGGGAGGGGGCGAAATATCCTCCCAGGCCTGGACAGGTCCCACATCGCCCCGGTCAGATGGGATTAAACCTATACCAAAGTATGTACTTCCCATTTCATATAAATCACATCAACATTTGTTCAGGTGAAAATACTAAATAATTAAATGAGCAGCTTCAGAAAGCTATAAACTGGAATAAAGAGTATAAAAAACTTCATGGAAAATTTCCTATTTGAATATATTTTGCATTCTTATCGTTTGATATCCATGTGGGTGACGATCGGAGTCCGACTGGAGCATCAGTAAAAGTGTGAACGAGCGCACGAAACTGTGAGCACGAGAATTATAGTATCGATTTAGTGTTTAAACAGTTCGTTTAAAAACACGTAAAGGCGTGTTAGCCAAGCTCGAAACATGACGAACATATACGTTTGATTGCTATAAGTTCCATTATGGAAATAATAAGCCTAGATGGGTCACGGGTTCGACTCACGCTGAGGGCTAAATTATTTTTTCTCTGAAATATTATGTCCATATATACAAATTCCTTCGTGGGGGCTATACTCCATATCAAATTGCCATTTCTAAAGGTACGGCGGTACTTCTATTATGTAAACAGCTGTTCATTTCACACTGGTGATATATACGATTATCTGCACCACGAGTTCTTCGATAAAACCAAGGTCTACATCTCTATGACAAATGATTTGTTTACTCAGCACCAAGATGTTTTCCATGCAACGAAGATCTCACAGTGAAACATATTCTGATCGACTATATAGATTTTAAGATTGTGAGAAATTCTTTTTATCAAGCAGCAACTTTAGAAGATCTTTTTAGTCGGGTAAAAGAAGATTGTGTTTATTACTGCTGGATTGCTGAGTTGTTGACTTGTGTTTTGTTGGAATACTTAGAATTTTGTTTGATCGTCGCTTATAGCTGCTGAACGCGACGCTAAACCTTAATTCTCTCTCTCTCTCTCTCTCTCTCTCTCTCTCCTTTTGATCAAGCTACGTGTGTTATATTGACATTGATATAGTGCGCACCATATTTGTGTGCGGAAATTCCTCTTTTGAAGGTGTCAGTTTCAATTCATATATCCAAATCTCTCGCAGTTCTTTTTTTTTACTGAGAATCAAACAAAAACTGAAATTAGATGTTACAATCAATGGTGTTCAGCCTATTGATGGATCGAATCTTTTAAGCTATATGGTAACTGGGTCAATATTCATCCTACAACACCACATCAGTTCTCATAAAACCCCAGAAAACTGTGTTCATTAACACCATAAAAATGATGCTTAGAAAGAGTCTACACCATATGTCCCCAACACGCTTTATTTGTGTTGACCAACACGATTACTTGAACCAGTATAAGCACTTAACACTAAACTATGGTATTGAACAATTTTTAACACACTTAATTGTTGTTGACCATCATCATTATTTGGTGTTGAAATAGTCTCGACACCATTTGTTGTGTTGGAACCGGTCAACACCATTTCTTCACACCAATCTATAGTGTTGACTAGCTCTAAACACCAAAAAGGGTGTTTAGCCAACACCGTCAGTTTTAAGGCTGTAAGTATGTTTCTTGTTATCCTACTTCTCTTCGTTATGAATTAATGCATGTACGAGAATCTGGTGAGAATCTGTAAACCGAGAGCACATTAACTCAGACAGGCACAGATTTTACGCTAAGATACATTTGCAACCAAGAATATATCAGTAATTACCGCTATCTCGAATGATATCGAATTATCTTGATCAAGTGGAAGAGGTAATTGGACCTCCCATATGGTTGTAATTGTGTGTAAGGAGTCTCATGTTGCAGTAACTGACGAGTTAGTTACCTTATCGTACATCGTGTGAACTGAAAGATACATAAACTATTGCGTGACAGTAGAGCATTCATATCGATAGATATTTAATTCATACTGAATCAACGTGGTGACTGAATTTTTATTATCTAGATTTCAAGGACATTATTCATCATCAGAATGCCAACTGTGCAGAAATATGGGCAACAGTCGAAAACTACTCACTAGAAGTCACTAGGTTAAATAACTAATACGGATTGTAAACAGCTCACCACCACAGAGGATAATGAACAGTCAAATCTACAGCACTTACCTGTGTTGATTACCGTTTCTATCCCCAGCCACACACACACACATTCTGATATCAACGACCTTGGAAAAATGCATTCTGAAGGGTCTGAAATATGAAAAACCCCTGGGTACATCCTCCGAGCATTCGTCATCCTCGTTGTTTTCACATGAACAGGCTCATTCAAAACGTGGCTGATATACACCATTTTCTAGATAACGACTTTTATAACGAAAATCATATGGATGTAAAAATAATGATCACCTATACGGAATTGATATTTGGAACATCGTGATTTCTTGCTGACATCATTGATGCCGGTTTTAATTTGGTGCTAATTCTGTTGTACGAAGTAGGATCATGGGCGCAGAAATTCTTTAATGAATGACAGCGTCATATTGAACGACGAACTAGCTTGTATTATCTCACTTCCCCTTATTACCTTTCGCATTTATATGAAATCTTGGTCGTTCGACATATAATTTTGGAATCATCTTTAAAGCATTGTGAAACATGCAACCAGTCTGATAAGTTGCAGCAGACTTAACGATTCAACAATGCAACGCAATCCTCGATCCGCCGTAACCAAATATAATCCGGACTTTCTGAACATAAAAAGTTAATTGTTCATTATCAACGTCCTCATGCCCATGTTCTTCTACCAAGGTACACTGTTCTCGTATATCTTTGACGACACGTTCGATGGGTCTTGTCTTTCATGTCTGTATCATTCATTGGAACTTTATTTTTCATACTTTATGGTAATGAACTAAGCGGATGGGCCAAGCGTGCTAACGTTGGTGCTAACACTTACTGCGCTAGTGTCTGTGCTGTGGTCTTATATGAATATATCGAAAATGGATACATATATATTGGCTGATACGACAATGTATAACAATAGATATTATTATATTTATTAGAGTGTGTCCCTATTTTAATTGTTATGAGATGAAACTGCATATACCCCGGTCACACTGAAACTCATATTCCACCCCGCCATAGAATATACACCAAGGGGGGGATAGTTACAACAGTGGTCGGCTATTTCTCTCACTAGGGTTGCATAAAAGGGATCAAAGTGCAGTTTCTCGAGCAGAGTTTAGCTGCAGAATGCAGCAGAAATAAACAGTCTCCCTATAATTGTAAGTAGGATCGTACTCAAGAACAGTATTAGATTAACTAACAAGCGCCATCGAACATCTATACGTGAATTGCCAGATATAGACGACTGAAGTTCCGTATCAGTGGAATCTCGTGCATAATACATTATGTTGCACGTGATTGCCCATGAAAACAACCAACTCCACGGGACCGCACTCTTGCAAAATAAAACATCAAACAATATTTTGCTTAAGGAATAATGGATTAGCACGGAATTAAGTTGATAAATATAATTGCAAAATTATAGACTTGTTCCGAGGAAATATGCAGTTGTGTAGCCACTCGGATGTGCATATTCCCCTCGTCTGCGGCTCGGGCAATATGCACATCCGCGGCACAACAAAACTACATATTATCCTCAAAACATCCCAATAATTGCATATTATTATATTTATTAGAGTGTCTCCCTATATAAATTGCAATGAGATAAAACTGCATATTCCCCGGCCACGTGGGTGTATATTGCCCGCCGAAACTGCATATCCCCCCCCCCCCCATGAAATATACATCAAAGGGGTATAATTACAACAGAGGTCGTCCCGTTCTATTGCTCGCGCTGCAAACAGTCGATCGCGGATCACGGAGTAGTTCGTGGAGCTGAGTTTAGCTGCAGAATATAGCAGAAATATTTCCCCCATCTAATTGTAAGTAGAATCGTACCCAAGCACATTATTGGAGCAACTAACATGCGTCATCGAACAACAATACGTGTGTTGCGAGATTTACACGATAGTAGTGAGGCAGCTCCGAGTCAGTGAAATCTCGTGCATGATCAAGTATGTTGCAGGCGATTGCCCGCTAAAAACAACCAACTCGGAAGGATTGTGCTCTTGCAACGTAAAACATAAAACAATATTTTGCTCGAGGGATAATAGATTAGCACAGAGTTAAGTTGATAAATATAATAATGAAATTATTGTCTTGTTGTGAGGGGAATATGCAGTTTTGTTGCTCCTCGGCTGTGCATATTGCCCTCGCCTGCGCCTCGGGCAATATGCACATCCTCGGAGCAACAAAACTGCATATTCCCCTCAAAACAAGTCAATATTTTCGTAATAATCACCATTGCAATATAATAAGTGTACAACTATATTTTAATATTATTCCTTGTTTTTAGTTCTGCCTTCAATATGCTGGTAATTATCCATGCAGGGCACAGACGAAGGTGAAAGAATGCTGGGAGTAGATTCTCGCTTTGAGATAAGCTGCTCAAAAGGAGAATTTTGAATTGGCGAATTCCACCTTGTGGATTTATCTTCAAAAGGGTCTCCCTAGTGAAAAAGTGCCAGTATATAAACACCACTTACGGAATTTTTTCTCAAAGTATTCCCAACTCATACTTGAAGGTGAGCTTTGAAAACGCTATAGACAACCTACATAGGAGTGCTTCCAATGATTCACACAGCGTTTCTTGGTCATTTAATCTGCTATTCGCCATTTAAGCTGCAATTAGCGTCAGATCTATCGAATACCGTTTGCTCTTTGTAGGTTAGTTTCTGTTCTCAAGAGATGCTAGGAACAGGTTACTGGCATAAATTCCAGACACATGTACATGATGTAAGCTAAGTACTTTAGTTCCCACATACGTTCATATATTTTCATATATCGTGTGGGTATGTTCAGTATACAGTCAAATTCACAGTGAGTACATTAACTGAGAAAACATAGGAATAAATAATGATTGTATGTAGTTATTTACTTCACGCACAGCATACCTGTCGTGTAGAAGAAGGTTGTATGTAACAATATAAAAACCAACAGCAAAAAAAACTCATCTTACGACTTTTAACGTTAGCTGTTTGACGTGAAGCTGCACCACTGTCAGGGAGCATGACAGCTGCTGTTGACCAACGGTTAACCACCTGGGGTAACATATACATGCATAATGTTAAGGCAATAGAACATTTCTTGAGAAGATTCGGATTCTGACAGGGTGCTTCATTCCAGTTTATCCATGATAGTCGAGATAATATTGGTTGTCCTAATAATGCATGAGTATTTTAAGATACAGCAGATATATAGCCTCTCTTCATAGATATGGCATCACACTTGTTCAACGTTGGTGATAATAGCAGGAAGGACCACCGAGAAACGAGAGACTTCACCGACGAAGCTCTTCTTTCTGTTGGATCGACATCATTGCATCTCCCTTTGAGGATAATAGAACAGCTGTCCTTAAAGAGTAGATGCCTGGGGCCAGGGGTTGCCAAGACGAACAAAAAAATCTTATCCCCGAAATATAACACACACTGCATGCTGTTTGCCTTCTTGAAAGGTTAAGAACTTTGATAGCCAATCCATGTTTCTTCCAAGGATGTATGTTTGCTTTGCTTTTTTGTACTTTAACGAAAGCTGGATAGTTATATATAATCAACTGATAAAATATTTATTTTCTTCCTCTCTTAACTGTATCCCAACAATATTCCGTTAATTTCGTGTGAACCTTTCTCCGTGTTGGAACGTTAAACACATCCGTACGTCTACATTGGAGGCGAGATGGTAACGGTACGTGTCCTCAAGCCAGGCTATCTATTTGTGGTATGCTTTTACTCTATCCTTTAATCCTGTAGCAGATGTCCAAACGGTCTTACAGTTTGAGCATCCGTGACAGTTAGTGTAACAGTTTGCATCATACCTAAAGCTAATCCTCGGGATGTGGATGCTCTGACGTGAGTATCAGTTGAATACCTTGACATTTTCGCAAGAATAGAAAGTCGGTATTTTGCGAACTGTATCCCTGGAAAGCCGATTTTGTCGTCATAGGATGTTTGAGGTTCACGTGGTCCAAATGGTAATGTTCCCAACACAGTCAGATCATCAGTTGTAAATTTATCAGTATGGCTTCCCAAGATAACGTACTGATTATGTTTTAACTAAAACATCTACCAAAATGGAAGTTAAACTATGGATAAATTTAGTGTTTTCAATCTAATCTGATGTATTGTCAACAAGATTAAATATGATTGATCATCAGCCACTCATCAATTCCCAGATGGTGGAAGTGCAAGTGCTACAATGCATAGCATGAGAGAGGGAGAGATTCTGTGTTTTGGAGGTGAATGCGCTTAATGAAAATGTTTCTAATACAAGTATAGGTTCAAAAGGAGGAATCAATGTGGCAAACTTGTCAAGCAAACTGTTACAGTTTGAGAGTCATTAAACGCAAGCTCTAAGTTATCGACTGCTATAACACCAAGATATATCGACAAAGTGCCTTGTTTATGTGCGCACCCTGGCTTATGTAGGTTACAAATGTGAAAGCAGAAAAAAACGATATCTCTGCGGCTGGGAAACTCAGATTAGAAGTTGTCGACATTCACAAAATGTGCTCATACATTGAAATACTCAGTGAACAATTTGCCGTCGATTCTGAAATGCTCTGACCACGGCCCTATAAAAAAAATGTTTCTTCCCTAAAATTGAGTACCTCTCTCCAAAGTTTCAATATCCGTGGCTGGGGTTCTAAGACAGCACAATAGAAACGTCCTGCTCGATCGCTGGTTGCTCCTCTTGAAGACGGTTTATTGACGATACGTTAGACTTTTGGGATTGATAATCAAACCAGATACGAAAACTGTAATTCCTCATAGTTTGTTTGCCTACTGGTACATTTTTGTTCCATAATACCTTTGAAGCAATTATAGTCTGCAGCATGAACTCGCCTTGGTTTCACCACGAATCTACGATGGTTTACCACGTTGGACCATGCATCCACTGTGGTGTACCATGCGTTTGAACAAACCTATCGCATATTTCATTCATGGTACATTTTCTTGAAATGCATTACTAAAGACTACGATGACAATGCATAACTATGACTACGATGGCTATGGTATTTTGTACACTGTGTGTGTTATGCAGCCTCATGTGACAGAGTCAGCACGCTGTTCAAGTCTGGACTGCAACCGTAATGATCAGTAAGAGAATGCAATTTTAATTTCGAAAGTATTAATTTTGATAGCAACAAGCTGTTAGCCAAACTGTTACCATACTTTCATGCGGAAATCATTGTTAGATCTATTGTATTACAGGAAAGCCTTACGTCGTTTTGTCCTCAAACGAACAATAACTTTAACAATAACAATAACAATTAGTAAGTTGTTGTCGTTGATGCATGTCCGACAGCACAGATCAGCTTGTAATATACCAGAGATGATCGTCATATTAAAGATGTAATCAGCCTCAAAATCGATGGATTTTGTAAATTCTCCTTTGTGCATTTTTCAGCAGCGAAGTTTGCTAAGGCATCACAGGTATTTTTTGATGATAGTTGGATCGCCATATACAGCGAATGCAAGAATATCTTGTAATAGATAATTTGAAACTCTGCCCGCTTCGACGGGTTTTCTGTCTCGCAATTGAATATATGTTGCAAGGAGATGAAAATGATGTCACTGAGTGACGGTTGACTGACATAGCGATCCTCACGAATCTAAATGCTGAATAGCTGCAGCCATGGGATAACAGCATTGCTCGTGACTGAGGTTCGGTAGAGTGGCAAAGTATACGTAGGCAGAATGCAACAGACGTGTGCACGCTTGCTGACACGGCCGTCGAAAAATAAACGTTATGCCATGCCATTTATGTTTGACGTTCAGTTTCATGAGGTCAAATGTGTTTCATTTTATACCTGTCCTAACGTATGTGACTTTCGCGGAGTTTGAGAGACATCGATTCCAACCTAGACTTGAAGCTGATAACATCTTTAAATATATCATGCAGCGGAATATAATTTTACCGGTTACACTGAAAATTGTTCAGTTGGAGCGATATGCAAGAGGTGGAAAATATTGACGACGTCTGGCGACTAAAAAGCAACCATATGACCAGAGAATAAGGTGGATTCTCGGACGTAGCCTTAGTATCTCAGCCGCGCTGTCATTGCACATGTTCATGTGGAGACTTAGAAGTAGAGAAGTAGCCACACGACCCGTAGTACCGGCTTAATCGGAATTAGATACACTAGCTCGGGAGCTAGCTCAGATCAGCTCGAGCAAACAGTTTATCTGCTGTTAGTGAATGAGCATTGAGGACATCTGATGGATTAATAACATGTGATGAACCTGGTAAATGCAAGAATATCCAGAAAATGTAACCTGTTATGCCCGACGTCGTACGGCTTAAATTTTCCACCAAAACAATAAACCTACATATATTTGTCGAATGACAGAGGGCGGGTTCGGGGACTAACAGTCCAAGACTGTTCAACGAAATGGACTTGTCAAGATATCTTGTAAATTACATATCCTCAATGAAAGATATCTGAAATCTTGTTGTAGTTTTCAGAGGATGGTGGACTAAGTCTTAAGCTGTATGACGTCGGGCATTACAGGTTAGTTTCTCTGGGCATTCTTGCATTTACCAGGTTACCCCATGCTGAGACATTTACTCCATTAACATCAGATGAGTTGTTTGAACTGATCTGTCATCACAGCTCCCAAGCTAGCGTATCTAATTCCTTTTAAGCCGATGCTAGGGGCCGTGTGGATACTTCATATTCTCCACATGAACAGCTGCAATAAAAGCAGGACTGATATACTAAGGCGTCCACCGTATTCTCGGGTCTGAATGTTAAGTGCCGAGGGATGCTTTCCTGTAGAGTCATATGGTTGCTTTTTAGTCGTCAGACGTCGTCAGTTTTTCCCACCTCTTGCATATCGCTCCAGTTTATTTCAGATGAAGATCGAAAATAAATTCAACCAAATGCAAACAAACCCGAGCGCTGGTCAAAATAATGAGTACTCTTTTACCCTTTTATCAGATACTTTTCTTAAAATGTACATTTTGAAGCGCACTGTGAGTCTACCCGTCACTGGCCTCTTCCATCTATACAGTCTGACGGATACTTCAACAGCGGCGGTAAATATCAGAATAGCAAAACAAATCGACTGAGCTGCAACATGGCGTCAATGCTGCGTCTCTATGTACCCAAAGGTAGTTTAATATCATTTTGATGGTATTTCAGTTAAAAGCTAGGTTGCGACTCTAGTTTGCGAATATAAGGAACTACGACACAAGCTTCAGATTCCAGACTCAATAGGCAGTGGTCGTCCATCGAGACGTTCCACGCCCATATACTCTATTCAGTTGACACCTAAGTCTAACAGAAATAAGATGAAAATATATAATCACAGGCCAAGTTCTTGTACGTGTTTAACAGGATAGGTCATCAAATCCGTATGACCGACCAGTATTCATTAATTCAATGTATTCACAGGTCATTTCTGAGTATATTTTATCTCAATCACACTGTGTTTAATCATATGGACACGGTGAATATTTTATATTACACGTGTTCATACGACTCCTAGCCCAGAACAAGCGGAACAAGACACAAGTTAACGACATCAAATGCAGACACAGTACTAACTATTGTTATAGTCCATTATTGTCCAAGTCCAAGTAGTGTACAGTTAGCTTATCCTATAACCCAATGGTAAGATAATAACATTGTTACATTAATATCTGAACTAACGTCTTCTTGTCATTGCAGATCAATGACGTTTGAAATATCCAGACCAAGAAACGAACAGGCCAGTCTCATCCCGGATTGAACGAGAACCCGAATAATTTAGGCACGAGGGGATAGATGGTATACACTCTCGCAGTGTCCTAACATCGATAAGAAATAAATGTTGTCAAAGGAGTTCACTATCAACAGCAGGGGTAAACGGCAATACGTGGGAATAAAGAAAGTACAACGAAAGAAAGCATAAACCGGTATTCCATTCAAGAGAATTTCTCTGCCACATTTTAAAGGTTGTCGAGTGAGAATTTTTTCTTCCTATCAAATCACCGCACGATGGATACCAATTTCTCTAACAGTTCGACCATGACTGCTACAACAACTTTTAATAACGATACAACTCCATATATGGGGAGATATGGGTTTGGGGAAATAGAAAAATACGATCAGTTCATTGTTGCACTGTATTTGAACAGGAGTGGATTATGGATTTTGACCATAATTGGTCTCGTGTGCAACACGCTCGCCTTTCTCACCATCATGCTGATCAAACCGTTCGGGACCTCTTCATTCTACGTGGCGTTGTTGGCCGTATTGGACACGCTAGTTCTCGTCATGCGGCTACTGTACCAGCAACTGACCGGCAATGACGTGCCATTGAGTGACGCCGGCTGTGCCATCTTCACTTTTCTCGGCAATTTCGTTCTACACTTGTCTACATGGACGCTGGCTACCATGACAATAGAACGGTTTGTTGCCGTCTGGTTTCCGCTTCATGTTTCGGAACTCTTCACGATGAGGAGAGCCAAGATGTCTATCATCATAATTTCGTTGATATTGATACTGCCGAATGTTCACCTTCTCTGGATGACCCACGAGTATATTAACCCATTTCCACCAATTGGTCGAGATTGTGGTTTTAGACCAGAGTACCAAGAGTTCGCAGAGGATGTATGGTACTGGTTCAATTCGTGTCTTTACGCTTTTCTGCCCTGCGCCTCATTGATTGTTCTCAACGCCATGATAATTTACAAGATGAATCAGTCTTTCAAAATGCAGAAACAAATGACGAACGGCGATTATTGCTCTAGTTCCAGCAAGCAATACCAACAGAGACAAATAACTATCATGCTGGTAACAGTTTCAGTCGTCTTTGTCATATTCTTGCTGCCGATCTGCATCTTTTATCTTGTCGCGGTAAAATGGGATTACAAATCTAGCATGGAAGAGACAGCAAGATACCACCTCACACATGAGCTTGTTTTCTTTTTGGCTGAAATTCACCACGCTGTTAACTTCCTGTTCTACGTCTTCAGCAGTCGGAAGTTCCGGAAGATGATGGTACGCCTTGTGACCTGCAAGTACAGAGAAAGTCGACGCTCTGTATACCAATCACAACCGTCTGGAACTGCAGTAAGCAATCTCAGCACATCGGTGTCGACTAAGCACTGACAGTAACGTAATACTTTTGTCAGTCACTATATCTAGTGCTTTTGATGTCGTTTATGTTTATGCCTGTCTTCTAGTCATTCGCCTATGTCGACTTCCGGTTATTGTCTCACATAAATTACGGTAGCGTGCCATCTGCTTCGACAACAAACTAGAAGTTGCTATGGTGATTTTCATGACTAGCCAATTATTTAACCAAATTTAAGCGCCGCTTATAGGAATATTTTATCGAGAATAGTATTCGACGCGATTTTATTACCTACCGTTTTATCATATACCTTATATATTCACATGGTATTATTTTTCGTTTTACTATATCTTTTATTCTTTCGAAAGTGTTGTATATTTTAATACCGGTACTTCAATTCTATGGATCAGATGGGTCCTTTCATCATGAGTGATCGCTTGTCATTTGGTATATCATCGAAGGATATTTACCCGTTACTGTATTTGTAACTAATTTGTAACATAAATACATTTATGTCGCGTCATCTCGGGAATTACAGAATAATACAATATGCCCGGTGAACATGTGCCTAACAACTAACCAGCAATTCTTAAAACTTTTGTTTTTACTGGTTTACGCAGGTGCACGGGACTCGTTTATCTCAACGCTGTGGGGAAAATATTCAAGTAATACGAGGCGTTGGAAAAAATACCAGTACACGAACAACCAACTTAGGCGCTCTTATGGGCTTCCCAAACAGTACTTCTACTTGATGAAATAGACATTGCGTCTGAAAACTACTTCAGTGTCATATCATATATGCATCAGTATTAAATGAAAACGATGGACACATGACGTGGAGAAGGTGTTCAGTTGTATAGTTCTTAACCAATAGCTTATAGGTCAGAAACTGCTCAAATTTATGCACCGACATTCAACCGGTGTGATCACCAGGAACGGTATCGCTAGTTTTGGTTTATTCCACAACTGGGGAGAATTTGTTTAATATCAGTGTTCCGAGCACAACAGCTTGTCATTATGCTATGGGCAGCTGTCTGCCAACGCTGAGGCAGTCGACAAAGTTTACACAGTAAGGAGTCAATACTGATGCATCGCTGGCATAAAGTTTCAACGAGTCAGCTGGTTGGTTATAGACTTTGGGTGTATATTCTCCCATCAAGAAGTTCAATATTTATTGTATTGGTGTCAAGTTTCGGAGATGAACCATTTGTCGAGAACGGTTTAGAGTATCTACATTCGGATTGGAGCCTTGAGAAGAAACATTGTGAAGTAGAGTGAATATTGAATGTTGCATCCAGTTAATAATTCATGGATTCATAGGGTTCATAATCTCATCATATCCCAGTCTTCCTTAAATGGTTGTTGAATTGCACAAAACTTGTTATATATGCCAGTAGTTTATCTCTCAGTGTCTTCCAACATATTTAATAGACTCTCATCTACATATTTCCATTACGTACGAAAAGCAGTAATTCAGTATATCATTTGATAGTGTCGTAAACCGACTGTTGGATATACTGTCCCTTACAATAGGGTTCAATAGAAATCACTGTCAGACCATGTTCCCTTTGACGCGGTTGTGAGATAATTACATAGGTTTTCACTGTTTATCGTTAACTCTCCAGATTGAACATGCCTCCGATGTTGGAAAAGAAATCGGTTAAAACTGTTTATTAGTAAAACCGCTGATAATATATCCAATAAGAATAAAACAATTATTCTGGATTGATGTCAATTCATTTTGTTATTTTGTTGAACAATAGGAGGCGGATCAAATACAGTTTATATCATATACAGGTACTCTAGTTTGGCACTACGAAGTAATATATAAGCACGAAAATTATCATATCCCAATTAACATTACAAGACCAATAGCAAGCGTGATATCCGACATTCAATACTCAGCCGTCCATAAATTTGCGTGTCCATAATCGAAATAGTTATTTGCCTAATTTCAAATGTTTGCGAAATTAAAATTATATGAAGAAAAAACACGGGAGAAGCGTTCAACAGAGTTCAATGATTTCAACAAGACATGGCGATCTTCTTTTTTGAATCCAAATGAATTTCCAAGTCGTTTTCCAGAATATGTATCTCATTCACGCTTTGATTGTGACTGTTCATTTGAACACTATGAAGATGTATAACACATGATATTCAAACGGCCCCTAGCCTCGGGTTAAGCGGAATTAGACGCAAGTTACGAAATGTAGCGCCAGTGAGCTTGCACGCTAAGACGGAAGGGATAGACTCTCTGCGTTGCATTATATTGCATTGTCCATACATGGATTCTCTCGAGGTCTTGCAATATCGGGTTAATGTAGAGATACATCAGTTCCCATACATCTTTTCGAGATGAAGGAATTGGTTCACTACTCTACAACAAAGGATATCTATCAATATACGTGCGAGAAGTTCTGAAACTCTCACGCAATAAGAAAAGGCTGTGAAAGACCAGTTGTTCAACAATATCCGGTTCACGTCATCTTTAACATTCGAATACGGTACGGTACTAGTAATACAGTCTCGGCCACAATGAATGGCGCACTTTTAAAATTGAAACTTTCTGTTTTCTCAGAACTGTGATTCTTAAACATTTCTTACAACGGCTTGTGCATCCCCAAAGAATTTTCTGTTGCCGTGGGCTTTCGCCGACAATCTACCAACATATAATTCGTACAGTGAACCAGCGCAGATGTGCAATCAAATATATGCAAATTTCTAGGAAATTGAATGAGAATAAAAAGAAGCTCATTGTAGGCATTAGATGTTCGTCGAACGTCACCCTGACCTACTGACGTAGAGCACCATTTTATTCTTGTCGCAAGGTTTTGCTGCGAACAAATTGGGCTAACGTCAAATCTTCCAGAAGTGCAGCATCCAATTGCTTCAGGTGTATGGTGTTAACCGCCCTTGGGCCATGGTGTTTTTAACATAATCGGTTTGAGTAAAATCCAGGTACAGGTTCTTCAATTTTCCACCCTGAACAGTTGTCTACAAATAATACGCGATCGTAAAACATATGTTCCTCCTGAAAGAATGTATGCAACACACCCTACTTGTATCTTATTGAGAGGGAAAATTAAATTTTCCATAGAAATTTATTGCGATCAACACATTGAATCCTGCATCGCATTCGGCAACACTCTGTTGTGTATACAGATGACTCTACACCGTCATACTACATAAATCTGTCCAATACAGGGTCGACACACACCGTCGGCGGCGACGATGTTAATGTGTACTGGACTTGTGTATGCTGACTTCACTTATCGTCTATTCGGCAGTGTCTCTGGTGTCTTTAGGTTGTTGAGAAACATATTGGTGAGCAGTTGGAAGCTGGCTTTTTGTAGGCATAGCGCCTTATAAGAAGAAGTGACGTGAAGTCACGAGATTTCCAATACTGGCAAATGGGCAATTGGTTGGACATCGGTCCATTTGCTAACATGTCAAGTCACGTTGAAAAACTATCTCCTCTTACATGAACTATATCCTTTTGTAGTAAAATGTGACCATTTATATTGATGGGTTGCAAAGCAATGAACTGTTGCATTTTACACCAACAAGTGAAGTTTGAGATAGAAAGCATATCAAGAAACTCTATGGTTACAATGTGGTCGCAATGCAGGTAGACTGTCGACGGAAGCTGAAAAATTCCTTGAAGATCCGAAAGAAATAGAGCTGAAAGAAATACTCAAAATAAATATCTGAACATTGACTTATATGTCGAGCACATGTATCATGACCTCAACTGCGTTGACGGCTGTGTTCGGTCAATGATATCTCACGGACCATCCCATCTCTGATCAAACACTTTGTTTGGCACCTACGTCCCCAGCTGACGCCCCAAAACTTGATAGGTACATGATTATGGCCGAGTAACGTGAACAATTGGGGCCAGCATATACATACATCTAGTCAAGAACTGCAGTCCAAGACAATGGGCTCCGTGTAGGCCTAATACCTTACACACTATCTGTCCATGAAGTTTCCTTCCTCCTTCAACACTTAACAACTCGTTACATTCTCAAAAAATGGACTATTGTGGTCATATGACTTGGATACGAGTTTGATCCATGGTGTACAACAAATTCATTCATATTGCTTCTTAAACACATTTTATCGTCATCGATATGTCTTAATGGATGCCTATAATCTTACAATATCTTCAACAATGTATTTTGTATAACGATCCATCGTCCGGAATAAATCAATACTATTCACGGTTTCAGGGTCACCGTACTACTCTCGTATCAGACAGTCTATGAAACACAAACCATTCAATCCAATCATCTCTCTGTTTAGTCTGTTATTGATGAAAATATGCCGCTGTCTCACACCAGAGTCCGCATAATTGCAATAATGTGTCATGGGGTTAGTTCATATGAGTGGTATCTTCTCGATACACCAAGGTGATTGGCCACTCCTGTCAGCTGATCTCGTGTGCCATACACTCTCCACTCGTCAACATTACACCCAAGGTTCGTGAAGTGGAAAACTACTGTAAACTTTACCTCTTTTCACTCTTGAGGACATAATTGTTTGCGGTATTGAGTTCGTTAACGAGTACGATGTGAAAGCATCGATTATTTACAGTATTGGATTCCTAGTAGTTTTTTAATTCGAACGCCAAGAAATAAGAGAACAGGTGAAAAATAGCGATACGTTCAATCTGAGGCCTGTTCAAAGGTGTATACTGACAAGAGTAATCAACCTTGATACCGTTAATAAAATATGACGAGTCGTCGTTCTTTCGTATAGTAGAGATCTCATCAAATAAGTTTAATACGACCAGAAAGTGTCAAAAGGCAAAAATCCAACACAGACAAAATAAAAAGAGATGACTTTTCGATAAGTTCACTTGGCATATATGGAGTGAGTGAGTAGTAGGGTTTAACGTCGTTTTCAACCTTGTTTCAGTCATATCACGACGGTGCCTACATGTGCCAGAACACGAGAGTGTTCACAGTTCCTATTACCCTGGACACCGATCAGCCCAGCCAGTACAGCACCCGGTCACCCATCCAAGTATTGACCGAGCTTAACGTTGCTTAACTTCGGTGATCGGACGAGAACCGGTGTGTGGCATATATGGTAGTCGATTTTCGCACTTATCAGGTTTATTGTCCAGTCCAAGCCTTCAGAACGGGACTAACTATATTCCAAGAATTATGATTGGTTCCAATGTCATTTCAAGCTCACAGAACCACAGTTTCTCCGTACGAGTATACTAGCACCTTGGCCGGAAAGATATCGTCTTGCACTTATGCAATATAATGAAAGAAGTTGATGAACTTCATTCATGCATCAACGTATCTTGACTTATAGCATTAGTGTAGAACGAAAAAGAAACGAACCAAAGCAGTAGCATTGACGACTTTTATAACCTACCAAAATGCCTTTCATTTGATTGAGAACCATGTTGCTGAGTAATCAGTGCTACACATATGGAGCCGATATAGTATACATGGAATGACTAGATCTAGAACTTGTTCCATTTGTCGATCTGTCGCATCACGTGACATGTTGCCGAAAGTGGTCTGACAAAGTGAACCTGTTCTCTCCCTCTCGCAAAGGTTCGTCTGCATATCCTGGCTGTTAGCCATGACGTTCTACGGGATCCGATCCGATATGACCAGATAAATATTGTAAGGAGCCCCTTGTGGAGAAAAAAGCACAAGGAACCATCCCCTACACAAGTCGAATTACTTCCCATATCCAAAACAAATACTGAGGATGATTCTCAAGAAAATATTATTATAACCACTTGCTCGTTGAAAACCATATGAAAATCAGCTGTTCCGTCTGCTGCTACATGTATATCTCGCGAGTTATGTGGTACATATTTACCACGCTATAACTATGCTCTATGTGTATCAACATGAACAGTAGTATCTTAAGCGGGTTCCAGGGCCTATACAACCTACCTTCTGTGAGCTCTTATCAAGTACAACATTAAACTCTTATCAAGTAACATAAACCAATGATGTATATTTACAATTAAATTCCCCACTTTTTACATATAATTATGAATAACACTGGTTGAAGAAATGTGAAATAAACAATTGTCCCATAACGCTCGTCACTTTTTGGTTATGAAAATAAACAAGAGCCAAAATTACCTTCAATATATGCCACCACATTTGACTGCAACAAGTGAGTGAGTGAATGTGATTTAACGTCGCTTTCGGCCATATTTCAGACATATCACGACGTTTGGGTCCTAAACTCGGGAACCCCAAGGGTAGGGTCCTATTCCTTTTTACACCCGCGACCCCACGGGTGGGGTCCTATTCCTTCTCACACCCGAGAAACCTACCGCTGCTCCAGTTAGTCGCCTCTTACGACAAGCTGTCTGACGCGCAACAATTGTCTTGTTGCCATGCTTGGGCCTTCAGTGACCCTTGCCCCTTTGCCCACAGCTGTTTTCCCCGGATAGACAGACACAACTCAAAACCAATAGCTTCCTTGTAATAGTAATAATAATAATAATAATAAGACTTTAGTTTGATTCGTTGTCCCACTTAGCTACAAGCTAATCTCCCGGGGAGACGAAATAAGTGTATGTACAATACAGTGCAAGTGCAAGTGCAGATAAAACATAACGATAAAATACCATTAAATTTCAGCTGTTTTGGAGATAATAAAGTTACAGATAAAATTCTCCGCTCCGCTCGAATTTGGAAAACAGATATTGATAACATTGTGTTTTAAAACTATTAACAGAAGCAGCCGTCTGAATATTTGTAGGTAAATTGTTCCATAAAATTACGCCCGAATACTTGAAAGCCCTTTTGGCGAATTCTGTTCTACATCTTGGCACATAGAGATTTTTACCGGATGACGATCTTAAGTTACGTTGGTGAACAGAAGAAACTTTGGTAAAACTATTTTGTAAATAAGATGGCGCTGAATCGTTAGGACATTTGTATACTAAAACTAACTCATGATAAGCTACCCTGTAAGGAAAGGGAAGCCATTTCAAGCTAACAAATAACTTAAAAGAGGGGCAATCAAATGTTTCGTCCAGTATCACTCTAGCAACATTCTTTTGGAGTCTGACTATGCGTTCCAAATTATACACGAGAGTGTTCACAGTTCCTATTACCCTGGACACCGATCAGCCCAGCCAGTACAGCACCCGGTCACCCATCCAAGTATTGACCGAGCTTAACGTTGCTTAACTTCGGTGATCGGACGAGAACCGGTGTGTGGCATATATGGTAGTCGATATTCGCACTTATCAGGTTTATTGTCCAGTCCGAGCCATCAAAACGGGACTAACTATATTCCAAGAATTATGATTGGTTCCAATGTCATTTCAAGCTCACAGAACCACAGTTTCTCCTTACGAGTATACTAGCACCTTGGCCGGAAAGATATCGCCTTACACTTAATGCAATATAATGAAAGAAGTTGATGAACTTCATTCATGCATCAACGTATCTTGACTTACAGCATTAGTGTAGAACGAAAAAGAAACGAACCAAAGCAGTAGCATTGACGACTTTTATAACCTACCAAAATGCCTTTCATTTGATTGAGAACCATGTTGCTGAGTATTCAGTGCTACACATATGGAGCCGATATAGTATACATGGAATGACTAGATATAGAACTTGTTCCATTTGTCGATCTGTCGCATCACGTGACATGTTGCCGAAAGTGGTCTGACAAAGTGAACCTGTTCTCTCCCTCTCGCAAAGGTTCGTCTGCATATCCTGGCTGTTAGTCATGACGTTCTACGGGATCCGATCCGATATGACCAGATAAATATTGTAAGGAGCCCCTTGTGGAGAAAAAAACACAAGGAACCATCCCCTACACAAGTCGAATTACTTCCCATATCCAAAACAAATACTGAGGATGATTCTCAAGAAAATATTATTATAATCACTTGCTCGTTGAAAACCATATGAAAATCAGCTGTTCCGTCTGCTGCTACATGTATATCTCGCGAGTTATATGGTACATATTTACCACGCTATAACTATGCTCTATGTGTATCAACATGAACAGTAGTATCTTAAGCGGGTTCCAGGGCCTATACAACCTACCTTCTGTGAGCTCTTATCAAGTACAACATTAAACTCTTATCAAGTAACATAAACCAATGATGTATATTTACAATTAAATTCCCCACTTTTTACATATAATTATGAATAACACTGGTTGAAGAAATGTGAAATAAACAATTGTCCCATAACGCTCGCCTCTTTTTGGTTATGAAAATAAACAAGAGCCAAAATTGCCTTCAATATATGCCACCACATTTGACTGCAACAAGTGAGTGAGTGAATGTGATTTAACGTCGCTTTCGGCCATATTTCAGACATATCACGACGTTTGGGTCCTAAACCCGGGAACCCCAAGGGTAGGGTCCTATTCCTTTTTACACCCGGGACCCCACATGTGGGATCCTATTCCTTCTCACACCCGAGAAACCTACCGCTGCTCCAGTTAGTCGCCTCTTACGACAAGCTGTCTGACGCGCAACAATTGTCTTGTTGCCATGCTTGGGCCTTCAGTGACCCTTGACCACAGTTGTTTTCCCAGGATAGACAGACACAACTCAAAACCAATAGCTTCCTTGTTTGTCATTAGTGTGTGGGCCTGAACTGGAGTTAGGAAAGGCATCAAGATTTTCAAGTTATGATATCTCCTTTTCCAGTTAGGGCCTTGTCGGAAGGTCACAAGATATAGGCTGATGACCTTGACCTTTTGATATGTGATTCACCACTGCGTTGACCTATGAACTCGAGTTTGACCTTTACTTTGACCTAGTTTTGTTCATTTAATGGGTTAAAATGTGTTGTGTGCATATTTCCGTTACTATGCAACCGAGACTTTTTATATTTCGCTGCGTATTATTCGATGGCATCCCTCTACTGGACAATATCCCTGATGGTTACACTGACCTAGAATTGTTTCTAGAAATGTTCGGACCCCTCGAGGTCATTTTCGAGGCCAAGGGTCAATTCTGACATCGGATTCGTGATCAGTGACCTCGATAATACTTTAGAACGAAGTTTGGGTCAAATACTCGAAACTTTTGTTTCGACCTTAAATTTCGCCTTTATCTTATTTTATTTTCTCCGATTGACCTCAAACTTCGTCTTAAATTCATGTAGGCCATACTTTGATTAGTAGATATATCAAAGAATTAGTCATAGATCATGTGTGATATATTTTCTGCCTTTTTACCTCCAAACTACAGAGCCTGCATTTTCCGGACCTACTGCAGGTGTTTCCACTTACTAGATTTTTCGACTAGAAATAGAAAACTGAATGAAATGGAAACCGGACACAGATGGATAGACGGACAAAAATTTTTTTGTTTTATTTTGTTTTTTGGGGGGGGGGGGAGAGGCGTATAATCAAAGTGAGAATAATACCCATATTATCAACACCCCATTAATTCGATACCTCTCTCATCATCGGTGACTTATACAGGGTTCATATGGCGTAAATTAACATCGGTTCTATATAATCTAAACTCTTCGGCGCAGCCAACTCAAGCAGCCGGATGATTTTGAGTCACATCGTCATAGGATATTATCAAATGGGAATAAGTTTACAACATTCTGTTTGTCAATGTAAGCGAGGTTCTGGGCGTTTACTTAGTATAGTTTTTGACCAAGGACTAGAGAGCGATCCTAACCAAAGAAAGTCTATCAAGGCGCTGAGAGACATCCTCTACAATTGCGTTGCCATGTTAGTAGTATATATAATGCTTTTCGACGCCCGTTGACCTTTGACCTCGGGCCAACCCACTTTTAGTCGGAAGGGGTGCAAGGTTGTTATGCAAGTAGTGTAAGGCTAAATGGGCGCAACTTCGTCCGTTGACCTTTGACCTCAGAAATTTGCATATGACGTCACTTCCGGTTGGTGTGAATGAGGCGTGACCTTTGGACATGTATAGACTTGTTTGTCTGGGGTTTTTCCCCATGCCGCCATTGTGCCCCAAACTGGTGTGTCCAAAATGGCGGCATGCCGCCATTGTGCCCCAAACTGGTGTGTCCAAAATGGCGGCATGCCGCCATTGTACCCCAAACTGGTGTGTCCAAAATGGCGGCATGCCGCCATTGTATCCCAAACTGGTGTGTCCAAAATGGCGGCATGCCGCCATTGTACCCCAAACTGGTGTGTCCAAAATGGCGGCATGCCGCCATTGTACCCCAAACTGGCGTGTCCAAAATGGCGGCATGTAGAAAAACGTATAAAAGGAGGAGATTTTTAGTGGTTTGGTGTATTCATTGCACTACCCTACGGAGCTCTCTGACCTACCTGCCTGCCTGACCAAATCTGCCTGCCTGCCTACCAGCTTGTTCTGACGAGAGGAGGAGGAAGAGAGAAAGCATGAGACGTGGAGAAGATTTCCCATTGGACCCAGCAGCACCTCCGGTTGAAGTCTTGCCTGAAGACGAGCGTGTGAGTGACATTTATCGACGTCACTGGGCTACCATACGCCATTGTTTTCACCGTCACCGTCGTCTATTGGACTTGTATATCTATCGACTGCAGGACCTCACGTATCTGTCTACCTATGCCGAGAACATTTTCACAGACCAGGACACAGCGTTCAAGTTGAATATGACATTCGGTTACATTTTACGGCACAAGGAGACGGACCAGGTGCGGTATTATTATCCCAGCAATAATACCTATGTGTTTGACCAGCCGTTCACGGTGACGGATGCGATTTCTCTGGAGCCACTCATCGACCAACTGACTACGTTGGATCCATTGGAATGGGCCCGGTTGCAACGCCCCAATACCAAATGGCTTGTGGAAATGGTCACCAGCGTAACATTTTTCGTCACGAAAATGAGAGATCATCCTATCGGTGCTCCTGTACTACTACCACCTTGGTTGCTTCATCGACGCGGACTGTATGCATTAACGGGAGGGAAAAACGGACCCTACAAAGACCGGAAATGTCTGTTTCGGTGTTTGGCCGTGCATCTGGACGAGTGTGACCCCCGGGGTTGTGACAGAGTGGTCAATGACTATTGGGAACAGTATTTACAGCAGCAACACTTGGATCAGCGGCACTTCCGTGGAGTCCCGTTCAAGAATTTGGATGACGTGGAAACACGGTTCAATATCAATATCTTTGTATACCGATTACGATGCGAGGAGGATACATTTGTGGCTGAATTGGTTCGTCGTTCAACAGAACGGTATGCATCGACGATGAAAGTCAATGTCTTCGACGACAATGGCGTGAGTCATTTTTCGCTGATCTACAATATGAGCCTGTACGCCCAGTCTTATAGTTGTGCCCAATGCCATCGGGTGTTTCACCACTCTTGGAACTTACATCAACACGAGAAGATTTGTGACAACACTGTGAAACGAAAATTTCCTGGTGGTGTGTATCATAATACGCCTACTATTTTCGAGGAACTGGCCGATGAGGGTCTGATCATACCGGAGGAGGACCGTTATTTTCCCTACCGGGCGTGTTACGATTTTGAGGCCCTGTTGGAGCCCATGGACATGTTTTCAGCGAAAACGCAGTGGACGCAGCGCCATATTCCCCTGAGTGTGAGCATTTCCAGCAACGTACCTGGCTATGACGCTGCACCGGTCTGTTTCGTGTCTACCGGGGATTCCCATGAGTTGATCACCCGCATGATGGAGTATTTAGAGGAAGTCAGTGCGGCCAGTACGGAATTGTTGGTGTCCAAGTTCCAGGACGTACTGGACCAGCTGGACGATCGGATTCCTATAACGGGTGTATCGTTTAGTGACGATGAAGAGTCCGAGTCCGAGTCGGAGACGGAGTCGCAGCGGGAGCCCATGCAGTCGCAGGATGTGCCTTTACCGAAACCGTATGCGGAGAAATTGAAAGCGCGCTTCCTACAATACCTAGGCCAGTTACCGGTGCTCGGTTTCAACTCGGGGCGATATGACTTGAACATGGTGAAGGAATTTCTCTACCCCTACTTGGCCCAGGCTAATACCATCAAGTCCGTCATCAAGAAGATCAATAATCATATGGCCCTCACTACCACATCACTTCATTTCCTGGATGTACGGAACTACTTAGCTCCTAATTATAGCTATGATCAGTGGGTGAAGGCGTATGACTGTGCACAAGGTTCCCTTACACGTATATATCGACGCTCGACCGTTTGGAGGAAACACAGTTGCCACCCCGGGATGCGTTCTTTGACGATTTGAAGCAAGTGGAATGTCCGGAAGACACGTACCAGGAACTGCAGCAGGTATGGAACGATCAACACATGCAGACCTTGCGAGATTTCCTGATATGGTATAATAACTTAGATGTGGTTCCTTTCCTGGAAGCGGCCGAGAAAATGGTTCAACTGTTTCGTCGTGAGATGCACGTCGACATCTTCAAGGAGTGCTTGAGTTTACCGGGTCTGGCGCTTCGCCATCTTTTTCAAGATGTGGTTCCTTTCCTGGAAGCGGCCGAGAAAATGGTTCAACTGTTTCGTCGTGAGATGCACGTCGACATCTTCAAGGAGTGCTTGAGTTTACCGGGTCTGGCGCTTCGCCATCTTTTTCAAGAGTGTCCTACGTACTTCTCGCTGATACACCAAAAAGATGCGGACATGCATGATTGTCTAAAGCAGAACATTGTCGGTGGACCGAGTCTTATTTTTCACCGTTATCACGAGAAGGATGTCACTACTCTCCCCGGTGGAAAACCCTGTGCTAAGATCATCGGTTTCGATGCCAATGCCTTGTACCTGTGGTCTCTGGCCCAACATATGCCCAGTGGACATTATACACGTTGGATGGCGGAAGGTCAGCATTTTACACCGCAACGCACTCCCTACAAGCATCTGGCTGACCAGTGGTTGGATTGGGAAGTCTATCGACGGAGAATTTGTATACGTCATCAGACCAACGCCACAGAGAAGCGCATAGGAGATCGTCGACTCCCCGTCGATGGGTTTGCCCTGGTGGGTAGGACACCGACCGTTTTCCAATTTTACGGTTGCTATTGGCACGGCCACGAATGCCATTTCAGCGCTGGACGCTTCAACGAACGACGTGGAAAAACACCGGAAGAATTACGGGAAGAAGTGCAGGAGAACGGCGATTATGTGAAAGAGAGAGGATACCATCTGATCGAAATGTGGGAGTGTGAATTTCATACCATGTCCCAGGCCCTGCCCCATTTACGGCGTTTCCTAAAAGAGCGCGAGTACCCGTTGAGTCGTCGGCGACCCCTGAGTCTGCCACAGATGTTCGACGCCATTCGTTCGGGGGACCTCTACGGCTTTGTCGAATGTGATTTGCATGTTCCCGACACTCTCAAGCCTCTCTTCACCCAGTGCCCTCCCATCTTTAAGAACACGCTGGTGGGTCGGGATGATATTGGAGACACCATGGGGGCCTATGCTGAGCAACACGAGTGTTTGCCTCGACCTCGACGCATGTTGATTGGCAGTATGTGGGCAGAGAAAATCTTGCTGGGCACTCCGCTGCTACAGTGGTACATGAGCCACGGTCTGGAAATTACGAAAATATACCAAGTGATACAGTACGTACCCAACGCCTGTTTTGCGGAGAATGCCGACATTGTGACGTCTGCCGTCAACGTGATCAAGACCCGAGTAAGGCCATCATCGGTGAATCGTGGAAATTGACGGGCAATGGCTATTATGGGAAAACGGTCACGAACCAGGACCGTCACGTGACCGTGAACATTTGTACCACGAAACAAGCCCGCAAAAAAGTGAATTCTGCCCTGTTTCGGTCCGTGGAGGTGATCGATGACGACACGTATGAAGTCAGTTCAGCTAAAAAGACTATCCGTTACAACCTACCCCTGCAGATTGGATGTATGGTATACCAGGTGGCCAAGCTGAGGATGCTCCAGTTTCTATATGATTTCATGGGTGCGTATTTTAATCCATCAGACTGGCAACTCATGGAGATGGATACGGACTCGGCCTACATGGCCGTCTCTAATGCGGATTGGGAGTCCCTGGTGAAACCTGAGTTACGTGCACAGTATGAGGTAGAACGGGACAAGTGGTTACCTCGACGTGACCATTACCAGTACGATAAGCGTACGCCGGGCCTCTTCAAGCTGGAGTGGAGTGGGGATGCTATCATTGCTCTCTCCTCCAAGACGTATTACTATTACGGGGGAGACGAAAATAAGTTTAGCTGCAAAGGGGAGAACCGGCGCGATCCCAACATCGACAAAGCCTTGTACCTGAACGTGCTGCAAAGCCAGGCCAGTGCGAGTGGCACTAACCGAGGATTTCGGGTAGTGGACCACCAGATGCGCACGTACATCCAGCAACGAGACGCCTTTACTTTCTTTTACCCCAAACGGAAAGTCCTTCCCGATGGCATCAGTACCACTTACTTGGACTTGTGAAAAATTTCGAACACTATATGACTTTTGATACACGAGTTAAAAACTGTAAAAGTCAAGATGGCCGCCGGGCGCCAGTTAACTGTGCTGGTCTGCGAAATGTAGAACGTAGGTTCGAATCCTACTCCTGACAGAATTTTTTGTACCACTTGTATTCTATTGTACATACCACTTGTATTCTATTGTACATACTACCTGTATTCTATTGTACATAGTGTAACCCCTTCTTGTTCACTTAAATAAAATAAGTCAAAACCATCATTTTTGTGTTTTCATGAATCTTTTTTTTATTGAACATCAATGAACGTCAGAACAACAACGTCAGAACAATAACGTCATAATACAAAACAATAGTACTGCGCAGTGCATTGAATTTAAGTTAGCCAGAGAAATGGAGCATGCACATTAAAACGAGAGGCAGTCCAGTCATAGACGAGTACATCACGGTCTTCGGCTTGACAATAATCATCAACCATGTGTACGATCGTTTGCATAGAATGTCCTCTACTCCGGTGAGTGAGATAAAACACACAGTACTGTCCGCAGACACTACTCAAGGGTCCTTGTAATCTTTGAGTATTCCAACGCCACACTGTAGTAGATACGTCCATGAATTTCACCAAATCGGGATGCAGGGGTGCAAGTCCGTGGGAATCAAAGTATTCGCCTTGGCCTAGGGTGTCCACGTACACAGCCACCCAATGTTCACCGGGTCGAGACCCAGGGTCTGTATTCAGGATGTAGGCTGCTGGGGTGATGGAGTGGGTGGGAAACACATTGCGTGGAAACACACCTCGAAAGGGCGACCCACAACGAAAAAAAAAAAATTCAGGGCCAACCCTAATGTTATAGAGATAGGAATGAATTTAACATGGAGAATTGGCCATAGCCAATTTCGCGCAAAAAGTGAGGATTGAAAATTAACCCAGGAAGGTATGGGCGCGCGGACGTCGGCGAAGAGACCAATCAGCGACGCGTAGATCAACTCTAATGTTATAGAGATATGCAATGATTTAACATGGAGAATTGGCCATAGCCAATTTTGTGCAAAATGTGAGGATTGAAAATTAACCCAGGAAGGTATGGGCGCGCGGACGTCGGCGAAGAGACCAATCAGCGACGCGTAGATCAACTCTAATGTTATAGAGATATGCAATGATTTAACATGGAGAATTGGCCATAGCCAATTTTGTGCAAAATGTGAGGATTGAAAATTAACCCAGGAAGGTATGGGCGCGCGGACGTCGGCGAAGAGACCAATCAGCGACGCAAACAGCCATTGACATGCATAGCTGTACTCACATTTACCTTCACACTGTATAGTGTTGTGTTACCGTAGCCCGCGTAATACGATAAAATTTCCTACTTTTCTTTCGATAAACCTGCTGCAATTTTCAGGGTCACATTATAAGGCTGTGAGGAACATACCTGACGTATTTTTACGGGGGTAAACCGATTTATTTCAAGTGTACCGGGTTTTCCATACCACCCTAACCATAACATTACGGGTCTAAAAATCGATAAAATCATTAAAAATAGCGGCTTAGTCTGCCGCTAGCCTTCTAAATTTTTCAACGCTACACGATGAGTTGCCCCAGTTCAAGTTGAAATAAATTTTATACGGCCACTCGTATTTATTGCAAAATCACACCGGTTTAAAGTTGCAAAAGAAACACAAAACTTCTGCAGGTCTGCGCCAGCACAAGGTTTTGATGGCGAGATTTCGCTGAATATTGGCCATAGCCAATTTCGCGCAAAATGTGAGGATTGAAAATTAACCCAGGAAGGTATGGGCGCGCGGACGTCGGCGAAGAGACCAATCAGCGACGCGTACATCAACTCTAATGTTATAGAGATATGCAATGATTTAACATGAGAATTGGCCATAGCCAATTTTGTGCAAAATGTGAGGATTGAAAATTAACCCAGGAAGGTATGCGGCGCGCTATATTGGCCAATCAGCAGTCCAGAACAAGAGCCAATGAGCTATCAATAAAAGAGCCAATGAGCTATCAATAAAAAGAACCAATGAAGGAGCATCACCTCCGTTGAAACAGCCAATGAAAATCTACTCTAGTTTCAGTATAAAGCCAGCGGGAGCGTGGGGAAGCGTCATTCAAATCACATTTTGCCAGACGTCAACAGCTATCGACCAAGCAAGAGAAAATCATGAACAACAGGGTGACTAAGATGTCGACAACAAAGGCTTCGGGGCGCGTGGTGGAGGCACGGAGGCAGAGGGCAGAGGAGGTGAGAGCATTGAAAGCCTTCTGGCTACGTGAAATTCAAGGATGGTGCCGCCAAGTCAACACCAACTTCACAAGGCGAGCAGGCACAATTCTCCGCGCCCTCATCGTGCTAGCAAGAACTGTATCCGATGAGAACTGGTTAAACCACGTGAGAGAAGCCCTGGACGAGGTGCACCAACATCGACAACCTCGTCCACCTCCCCAGCCGGAATTCGTCGACATCGGTGAAATTCCACCAGCACGCTTTGTAGAAGATATTCCCATCGATGTCGACGCTGACCAACAACAACAGCCTCGCCGATACGTGTTACAGCCTGGCCGGTACTTTTCCGCCAGTTTGGAGTAGACAGGCAAACTCCCCTGAATAAAACAGGGTAAACAAATTGACCTTAACGGCCCTTTTCAGGGCCACCCCAATCTACCGAAAGGGGAACTTCTAACTTGGCACATTCAATTCAAATCAGGTCCTACAATTTCCTCTCCTCTATATTCTATGATTACCAATCTCCAACTCCAAAAAACAATCCCTGCCCCTCAACGTCCCTTTTCAGGGCCAACCCCTAAAACCTTGCAACATACAGTATAGACTGCTTTTTTCAGTGTTCAGGGCCAACCCTAATGTTATAGAGATAGGAATGAATTTAACATGGGAATTTGCTATAGCCAATTTCGCGCAAAAAGTGAGGATTCTGCGGGGACCCAGCAGGCATCACTGGTGCCTAAATTAGAACAATCAGCGACGCGTAGATCAACTCTAATGTTATAGACATACGCAATGATTTAACATGGAGAATTGGCCATAGCCAATTTTGTGCAAAATGTGAGGATTGAAAATTAACCCAGGAAGGTATGGGCGCGCGGACGTCGGCGAAGAGACCAATCAGCGACGCGTACATCAACTCTAATGTTATAGAGATATGCAATGATTTAACATGAGAATTGGCTATAGCGAATTTTGTGCAAAAAGTGAGGATTCTGTGGGCACCCAGCAGGCATCACTGGTGCCTAAATTAGACCAATCAGCGACGCGTAGATCAACTCTAATGTTATAGACATACGCAATGATTTAACATGGAGAATTGGCCATAGTCAATTTTGTGCAAAATGTGAGGATTGAAAATTAATCCAGGAAGGTATGGGCGCGCGGACGTCAGCGAAGAGACCAATCAGCGACGCGTACATCAACTCTAATGTTATAGAGATATGCAATGATTTAACATGAAAATTGGCTATAGCGAATTTTGTGCAAAAAGTGAGGATTCTGCGGGCACCCAGCAGGCATCACTGGTGCCTAAATTAGACCAATCAGCGACGTGTAGATCAACTCTAATGGTATAGACATACGCAATGATTTAACATGGAGAATTGGCCATAGCCAATTTTGTGCAAAATGCGAGGATTGAAAATTAACCCAGGAAGGTATGGGCGCGCGGACGTCGGCGAAGAGACCAATCAGCGACGCGTACATCAACTCTAATGTTATAGAGATATGCAATGATTTAACATGAGAATTGGCTGTAGCGAATTTTGTGCAAAAAGTTAGGATTCTGCGGGCACCCAGCAGGCATCACTGGTGCCTAAATTGGACCAATCAGCCACGTGTAGATCAACTCTAATGGTATAGACATACGCAATGATTTAACATGGAGAATTGGCCATAGCCTATTTTGTGCAAAATGTGAGGATTGAAAATTAACCCAGGAAAGTATGGGCGCGCGGACGTCGGCGAAGAGACCAATCAGCGACGCGTACATCAACTCTAATGTTATAGAGATATGCAGTGATTTAACATGAGGATTGGCTATAGCGAATTTTGTGCAAAAATTTATCCGTACATTCATACTAATACCTGGGGCGCTGTTAGTAGGAAGTTTTTCCATTGACTAAGTGTTATTTACCTATTGTTACCTAGGTGTGTGTGCATGTGCAGGAGTTGATGTTATTTTTTGTTCTTTGAATTAGAAGCTTCCTCTTTCGAAAGATTGGGTGGCCCTGAAAAGGGTCTTTGGAAAATGTAAGGGGTTACATCGTTTGGGAGAAGTTTCTCCGCCTCTGGGTACACATCGGGCAGTCGAGGGCGATAAGTTGACACTCTATGGGGGTGTCAGTGGACATAGGCTCTGTTCGGTAGGCATGTCTGTGAATACAGAATAGACATATGGCATATTTAGCAAAGCGTCTAGAGCATTCCACACAGCGTAAATACTGTGGTGGTGTCCATATTGCGTCTGGTGCCAGTCTTCTTTTTATTGCAGCAGCGTAGTACTGCATCTCTTCAATTTGTTCTTTTCCTTTCTTGCTTTGTTTTTTTTTCTCTCTTTTTCTCTCTCTTTTTCTGTTTTTCTTGGGTTTTTCTTCTTCTTCTTCTTCTTCTTCTTCTTCTTCCAGTAATGACGGCTGTAAAATATCCATCTGTTCTTGTTCTTTTTTTCCCCCTCTTTCTTGGTCTGCCAACTCATCGGGTAGGAGTTGTTCTTCATGTTGTTGGAAGATATTTTCTAGCACTCGATCAAACCGTTGCATTTCGAGTGCGGTGACATCCGCTGCCACTTGTGCTCCTTCGTCGTGTTCAATATCGCCGCCCTGTACCGGTTGGTGTTGTTCATCTTTGAATAGGTCTTGTAATATATAATCCAGCCAATGTTCATCGTGTACCATATCGATGAAATTCTCCTCTACCGGTTGTAGTTCATTATTTATCCCTAGCTCTTGTAATAGGTTCTCAATGGCTCCATCAATATCCATAGTTTCAGCCATAGCGATGATGTAATTGTGAATGAATGGCGAGATACTGCGCGCTTTTTTATAGTCTAACCGTAGAGCACGCGCATGAGCGCGCGGACGTCAGCGAAATCTCTACATCAAAACCTTGTGCTGGCGCAGACCTGCAGAAATTTTGTGTTTCTTTTGCAACTTTAAACCGGTGTGATTTTGCAATAAATGCGAGTGGCCGTATAAAATTTATTTCAACTTGAACTGGGGCAACTCATCGTGTAGCGTTGAAAAATTTAGAAGGCTAGCGGCAGACTAAGCCGCTATTTTTAATGATTTTATCGATTTTTAGACCCGTAATGTTATGGTTAGGGTGGTATGGAAAACCCGGTACACTTGAAATAAATCGGTTTACCCCCGTAAAAATACGTCAGATATGTTCCTCACAGCCTTATAATGTGACCCTGAAAATTGCAGCAGGTTTATCGAAAGAAAAGTAGGAAATTTTATCGTATTACGCGGGCTACGGTAACACAACACTATACAGTGTGAAGGTAAATGTGAGTACAGCTATGCATGTCAATGGCTGTTTGCGTCGCTGATTGGTCTCTTCGCCGACGTCCGCGCGCCCATACCTTCCTGGGTTAATTTTCAATCCTCACATTTTGCACAAAATTGGCTATGGCCAATTCTCCATGTTAAATCATTGCATATCTCTATAACATTAGAGTTGATCTACGCGTCGCTGATTGGTCTCTTCGCCGACGTCCGCGCGCCCATACCTTCCTGGGTTAATTTTCAATCCTCACATTTTGCACAAAATTGGCTATGGCCAATTCTCCATGTTAAATCATTGCGTATGTCTATAACATTAGAGTTGATCTACGCGTCGCTGATTGGTCTAATTTAGGCACCAGTGATGCCTGCTGGGTGCCCACAGAATCCTCACTTTTTGCACAAAGTTCGCTATAGCCAATTCTCATGTTAAATCATTGCATATCTCTATAACATTAGAGTTGATGTACGCGTCGCTGATTGGTCTCTTCGCCGACGTCCGCGCGCCCATACCTTCCTGGGTTAATTTTCAATCCTCACATTTTGCACAAAATTGGCTATGGCCAATTCTCACATCAACAGACAAGTCTGGACATGTTCAAAAGTCACACTCAATGAACACTAACACCCATTTTGAATTTTCTACTATTTTTTATTAACACAATAGAATGAACGTCTTCACCACAGTAGACTCTGGGTATTGAATTTTAATACAATTATACGCTATCAAGGCGCTTCAATGAACATAGAATGAACATAGAATGAACATAGAATGTAGGAATACGATAATGTCTGAATGTTTCAATGCAATAAGACTTGAAATGTTCAATATTTATACAACAAGACTAACACAGTAGAATGAACGTCTTCACCACAGTAGACTCTGGGTATTAATTTTTTTAATACAATTATACGCTATCAAGGCGCTTCAATGAACGTAGGATGAACATAGAATGTAGGAATACGGTAAATGTCTGAATGTTTCAATGCAACAAGACTTGAAATGTTCAATATTGATGCAACAAGACTTGTTTGAACTCATCATCGTATTTCCGCCCCTGGTGCACGTAGATGTAGGTAGCAATCTGTTCACGTGGAATTCTGGGTGGACAGGCAGCTTCCAATGCCTGGGCAATTTGCTCCTCGGTCACGTCCTGTAGTGCCTCAGTGATGAGCGCATTTGATGGTATACTATTGTCCACACACGTATGCGTGTTGAAGACCCCGTCCTTGTTCACACAGCCTGCACATTGCTGGATACGCAAGTGTCGAATGCGAGGTCTGAGATGATCCAAGAATGTGTCGATGTACTTCTAATAAATATACTGAGACACCTGGTGAGACAGGGCTTCATGAATTAGAGCTGCGAGACTCTGCAGCTTCCGCCACGCCATTATTTTCAAGGTGACGCCCTGAGGACAAGGAATACGCTCTTGCGTATCTGACCTCATTTTCCATTTCCGTATATGCACCAGGAGCATGTCGTTGAATCTAGCACAGCTCACAAAGATGTCGTCACCCACATAAAATTTCGCTTCGTCGCTCCCCTGGTCGCGAATAACCGCATCGACGGCGTAATCAATGGCCTGTAGTTTTAGCCAGGTGTCGAACGTCAAGGCGATATGCCTAGCTGGTCTGTCGTTAAAGGCCGGTGCGTTAAAATGCACTTCCTCGTCTTTGACACTCACAGTTAAATAGGGTGAGAGCTCCCAAGTGTTCGTGTGGGCTGCCTGGTAGGCCTGCTGGATAATGTCATTGATCTCCTGCACAGACATAGGAAGTTGCACCTCTTCTTCTTTCACTGGCTCAGGCACTTGCTGAGGCACTGGCTGAAGCACTTGCTCAGGTATTTCTAAAGGTGTTAGTCGGGGCCGTTTGGGTCGTGCACCGCGTTTGGCAGGTACACCAGACTCTGGGTGCGTACGTTTGGTAGCTGTACGCTCTTGGGCTTCAAGTAGATCTGCTAATTCTTGATTTCCCGTCTTCTTCAGCGCCTCCACGAAGGCTAGAAATGCATAGGGTCCACGGCGCAGTAGACCGTCGATGAGGGCTCTGTTTTGTCGTGAAGTGGTGTTCTCCGCCATGATATCTTCGACACCGTGTTTCAGGAGTATGTTTTCCTCTATAAGCAGATCACATAGTTCGGCCACATACTGCATCTCATCAATGAGGCGAATACGGTACTGTTGAAGCTTAACTCGCTGGGATGACTCCATGACTGTGGGCTCAGGCTGGTCAGTAGCTGCTACGGTGTAATAGGCTGGTGAAATTGCACTGGTAAAATGAAAAGCTTCTCCACGTCTCATACAGGCAGGCAGGTCAGGCAGGCAGGCAGGCAGGCAGGCAAGCAGGCAGGCAGGCAGGCAGGCAAGCAGGCAGGCAGGCAGGCAAGCAGGCAGGCTGGCAGGCAGGCAGATTTGGTCAGGCAGGCAGGTAGGTCAGAGAGCTCCGTAGGGTAGTGCAATGAATACACCAAACCACTAAAAATCTCCTCCTTTTATACGTTTTTCTACATGCCGCCATTTTGGACACGCCAGTTTGGGACACAATGGCGGCAGGCCGCCATTTTGGACGCACCAGTTTGGAATACAATGGCGGCATGCCGCCATTTTGGACACACCAGTTTGGGGTACAATGGCGGCATGCCGCCATTTTGGACGCACCAGTTTGGGGCACAATGGCGGCATGCCGCCATTTTGGACACGGCAGTTTGGGGCACAATGGCGGCATGGGGAAAACCCCCAGACAAACAAGTCTATACATGTCCAAAGGTCACGCCGCATTCACACCAACCGGAAGTGACGTCATATGCAAATTTCTGAGGTCAAAGGTCAACGGACGAAGTTGCGCCCATTTAGCCTTACACTACTTGCATAACAACCTTGCACCCCTTCCGACTAAAAGTGGTTTGGCCCGAGGTCAAAGGTCAACGGGCGTCGAAAAGCATTATATATACTACTCATGTTTCATAACATGCTATGGCGGGGGTATCTTCCACCCGTCAACCTTTCCACTCTCATGTTCCCAATATAGTCTATTTCTTTCCATATACAAGCGCTTTCTGGAATCCATTATTTTACTTTTTCGGGAAGTATTATTTTCACGACAAGCTGTTGAGTTGCTGTTGGCAAGTTATAGCACATGTTTTCGATCTCAATGTATACATTGCTTTTCGACGTTGAGCATCAAGTAAAAATAAACACGAGCTTGTTTCCTTACAGGGAGAAATATTGAACAGTTTGCAGTAGTGTTGCTATTGTCGAATCTTTATCACGGATAAGTACGGTACTATACATTCAAAATTAATTTATTTGTTGTTTCACATTTCCAATAGCTCTGTAGAAGAAAGGGAAATCTTTGATCGTAAAGCAACACATGAAACATCATTTCGGATAAATTCACATAAACCAGCAAAACAAAAGGGGTGACATAGATAGTAACATAGTTACTGAAAGAATAATAAAGAATAAACATAGTTGCAAAATAGAGACAAATACCTTTGTAAATTGGTAGAAAAATTGACTGTATAACGAACCAGTTGAGTACCGTAAATTTGTGTAATCTTTTTAATTTTGAATGAGAAAATGGCAAAAGCCAACTGCTGGTATGTTTTTCCAATTGCATTCTTTCATCGCGTAAATAAGAGGTACACATATAAAAAAGAAATCTTCTAAACATTGGAATGTTTCCTGGGAAACATGGAGAGACCATGATTATGCTTGTCACTGTTGTCAATATAAACACTCAGTTATACTTTGCAGTCCAACTCCTGGTAAACGCGGCAAAATTATTATGTCATCACGCAAAACCAGGAGGTATATGTTGAAGTATATGTTGAACTTGTTTCATTGACATTTAGAATCTGGTCAAAATAATGAAATAAAAAAAAACGTTCTTATGGATAAAAACTTGCTAAAGGAAATAGTAGCTTTTTCTATCCATATGAAAACGTTATTAAAACTAACGTAGCCAACGTCGTCAGTTTACAAAATATGTTCAACATACCTCAAAAGTTTCAATCTCCTCTAATTAGAAATGTGGAATATCCATTATACAATTTTATCAATTTTGAAGCGAAAATGACAGCTTTGAAGGGAAAAATAACTCCCGGTAAACTCGCCAATGTTAGTTATTTTATCATGTGACATCTAATGGCACATCTAATAAGTACGTTTAATAACCCTACAAAGTTGCAACAACCATCAAGTACAACAGGTGCACACAATGCACACTATGTACCATATAGGCGAAGAAATAACGAGGCAACACATGTACTATGAGAAAAGACTGTAACAATTGGAATACCGGTGTGCTGCGGTACACTGTCCTATACATAGTGTCCGGGAGACACCCCAATCTGGGGAAGAATGTCCTACAGAAAATTTTAACCAGGTACGAGTGTCCTACGGACAACTATCACCTGGGGATTAATGTCCCACCCTGGGGAAGAGTGTCCGTGTTTCATTTGTTGACATGGAGATTATTTGGGAAGAGCACGTGTGATGTTGATTGGAGGTGAGAGGGTATGGGTAGCTTAAGCAGGATTGGCTGGTTCGATGACGTCACAAGGGCATCTAGTCGAATAGCATTATGCCGATTTGCTTTACTTTCAAAATATGTTGAGCATGGAGAATATTTTGTTGGGCAAAGCAAAAGACTTTTTGTGCGATTTAGAGCAACACACGATGAAATATGGAGGATGGGAAATCCCTCAGTAATAGTATATATTCTATTGAATTGGGCTGATGGCCCCCGAGTATCCGAACAGGCACATACATGACGAAATATAGCACCAATATTGTGACATGTTTACGTGCATGGGCACTAAAAACTTCGAATATATATAACCTTTGCCTCGAGACGACATCGCGTCCATTCCCACTCATTTGAGGTGTGTGTTTTGGTCAGTAATGTCGTGCAGGGTATCCCTCCAAAACTGTCACTATGTACAGACAAAGGTCTGTTTTCATGACAGTAGTCTCATACAGGCTGTTTCACCGTCCAGTGATAGTAGAAAATGCGTATTAACCCGCATATTGACCTATCGACGGCACAGTCACGTGATCCAAAGTGACCTTGGGTTCCAGCGCAATTGTGTTTCCGGTACATTTTGTGTACATGCGCAGGGTAAAAAGTCACTTCCGGTGAGGTAACTGTGACGTCTCAGGGGTCAAAGGTCAATATGCGTATAAATACGCATTCTCTACTACTATCCTCTGTGTTTAGCCCTACAGCTTAGGACGGTGTGAGTCTACATATTTTACAGAGATAGAGTGGTTAAACAGTAGACCCCCCAGCAAATACAGTGGCTACCCAAACGCCGGCTACGGAAACAGGAATGACAACGCCAGCTACAACAACAACAACAGGAATGACAACACCACCCTGGCGGCAGAGGTGACCCGCCTGAACGAACAGATTAATGAAATGAGGGAAGACATGGATCAAATGGAAGATGTGAAGTGTAAACTACAACAACAACTGCATAAGGAAGAAAGTAAATCAAACTGTAGCGTGTGTAACAACGAGGAAACCATGTACGCCCTATTCCCGTGCGGTCATCTATGCCTATGTCAGGAATGCTGGGTAGCCCTAACATGTATAGGGGGGACGTGCCACTGCAGTGAAACGGACGAACTGCATTTAAAGATCAAGTGTCCCGTGTGTAGGACGTGGGTGTCCGGGGTAAAGAAAATTTACCGCTCGTTAAAAAAGAGTCATAACACTTTGCAAAGGGCCTTTTCAGGGCCACCCAATCTTTCCGAAAGCGGAAGCTTCTAATTATTAAAGCACAAAAATAACACCAACTCCTGCACATGCACACACACCTAGGTAACAATAGGTAAATAACACTTAGTCAATGGAAAAACTTCCTACTAACAGCGCCCCAGGTATTAGTATGAATGTACGGATAAATTTTTGCACAAAATTCGCTATAGCCAATTCTCATGTTAAATCATTGCATATGTCTATAACATTAGAGTTGATGTACGCGTCGCTGATTGGTCTCTTCGCCGACGTCCGCGCGCCCATACCTTCCTGCTAATTTTCAATCCTCACATTTTGCACAAAATTGGCTATGGCCAATTCTCCATGTTAAATCATTGCGTATCTCTATAACATTGAGTTGATCTACGCGTCGCTGATTGGTCTAATTTAGGTACCAGTGATGCCTGCTGGGTGCCCGCAGAACCCTCACCTTTGCACAAAATTCGCTATAGCCAATTCTCATGTTAAATCATTGCATATCTCTATAACATTAGAGTTGATGTACGCGTCGCTGATTGGTCTCTTCGCCGACGTCCGCGCGCCCATACCTTCCTGGGTTAATTTTCAATCCTCACATTTTGCACAAAATTGGCTATGGCCAATTCTCCATGTTAAATCATTGCGTATGTCTATAACATTAGAGTTGATCTACGCGTCGCTGATTGGTCTAATTTAGGCACCAGTGATGCCTGCTGGGTGCCCGCAGAATCCTCACTTTTTGCGCAAAATTCGCTATAGCCAATTCTCATGTTAAATCATTGCATATCTCTATATTATTAGGGTTGATGTACGCGTCGCTGATTGGTCTCTTCGCCGACGTCCGCGCGCCCATACCTTCCTGGGTTAATTTTCAATCCTCACATTTTGCTCAAAATTGGCTATGGCCAATTCTCCATGTTAAATCATTGCGTATGTCTATAACATTAGAGTTGATCTACGCGTCGCTGATTGGTCTAATTTAGGCACCAGTGATGCCTGCTGGGTGCCCGCAGAATCCTCACTTTTTGCACAAAATTCGCTACAGCCAATTCTCATGTTAAATCATTGCATATCTCTATAACATTAGGGTTGATGTACGCGTCGCTGATTGGTCTCTTCGCCGACGTCCGCGCGCCCATACCTTCCTGGGTTAATTTTCAATCCTCACATTTTGCACAAAATTGGCTATGGCCAATTCTCACATCAACAGACAAGTCTGGACATGTTCAAAAGTCACACTCAATGAACACTAAGACCCATTTTGAATTTTCTACTATTTTTTATTAACACAATAGAATGAACGTCTTCACCACAGTAGACTCTGGGTATTGAATTTTAATACAATTATACGCTATCAAGGCGCTTCAATGAACATAGAATGAACATAGAATGAACATAGAATGTAGGAATACGATAATGTCTGAATGTTTCAATGCAATAAGACTTGAAATGTTCAATATTTATACAACAAGACTAACACAGTAGAATGAACGTCTTCACCACAGTAGACTCTGGGTATTAATTTTTTTAATACAATTATACGCTTTCAAGGCGCTTCAATGAACGTAGGATGAACATAGAATGTAGGAATACGATAAATGTCTGAATGTTTCAATGCAACAAGACTTGAAATGTTCAATATTGATGCAACAAGACTTGTTTGAACTCATCATCGTATTTCCGCCCCTGGTGCACGTAGATGTAGGTAGCAATCTGTTCACGTGGAATTCTGGGTGGATAGGCAGCTTCCAATGCCTGGGCAATTTGCTCCTCGGTCACGTCCTGTAGTGCCTCAGTGATGAGCGCATTTGATGGTATACTATTGTCCACACACGTATGCGTGATGAAGACCCCGTCCTTGTTCACACAGCCTGCACATTGCTGGATACGCAAGTGTCGAATGCGAGGTCTGAGATGATCCAAGAATGTGTCGATGTACTTCTTATAAATATACTGAGACACCTGGTGAGACAGGGCTTCATGAATTAGAGCTGCGAGACTCTGCAGCTTCCGCCACGCCGTTATTTTCAAGGTGACGCCCTGAGGACAAGGAATACGCTCTTGCGTATCTGACCTCATTTTCCATTTCCGTATATGCACCAGGAGCATGTCGTTGAATCTAGCACAGCTCACAAAGATGTCGTCACCCACATAAAATTTCGCTTCGTCACTCCCCTGGTCGCGAATAACCGCATCGACGGCGTAATCAATGGCCTGTAGTTTTAGGCAGGTGTCGAACGTCAAGGCGATATGCCTAGCTGGTCTGTCGTTAAAGGCCGGTGCGTTAAAATGCACTTCCTCGTCTTTGACACTCACAGTTAAATAGGGTGAGAGCTCCCAAGTGTTCGTGTGGGCTGCCTGGTAGGCCTGCTGGATAATGTCATTGATCTCCTGCACAGACATAGGAAGTTGCACCTCTTCTTATTTCACTGGCTTAGGCACTTGCTGAGGCACTGGCTGAAGCACTTGCTCAGGTATTTCTAAAGGTGTTAGTCGGGGCCGTTTGGGTCGTGCACCGCGTTTGGCAGGTACACCAGACTCTGGGTGCGTACGTTTGGTAGCTGTGCGCTCTTGGGCTTCAAGTAGATCTGCTAGTTCTTGATTTCCCGTCTTCTTCAGCGCCTCCACGAAGGCTACAAATGCATAGGGGCCACGGCGCAGTAGACCGTCGATGAGGGCTCTGTTTTGTCGTGAAGTGGTGTTCTCCGCCATGATATCTTCGACACCGTGTTTCAGGAGTATGTTTTCCTCCATAAGCAGATCACATAGTTCGGCCACATACTGCATCTCATCAATGAGGCGAATACGGTACTGTTGAAGCTTAACTCGCTGGGATGACTCCATGACTGTGGGCTCAGGCTGGTCAGTAGCTGCTACGGTGTAATAGGCTGGTGAAATTGCACTGGTAAAATGAAAAGCTTCTCCACGTCTCATACAGGCAGGCAGGTCAGGCAGGCAGGCAGGCAGGCAGGCTGGCAGGCAGGCAGATTTGATCAGGCAGGCAGGTAGGTCAGAGAGCTCCGTAGAGTAGTGCAATGAATACACCAAACCACTAAAAATCTCCTCCTTTTATACGTTTTTCTACATGCCGCCATTTTGGACACGCCCGTTTGGGGTACAATGGCGGCATGCCGCCATTTTGGACACGCCAGTTTGGGACACAATGGCGGCAGGCCGCCATTTTGGACACACCAGTTTGGGATACAATGGCGGCATGCCGCCATTTTGGACACACCAGTTTGGGGTACAATGGCGGCATGCCGCCATTTTGGACGCACCAGTTTGGGGCACAATGGCGGCATGCCGCCATTTTGGACACGCCAGTTTGGGGCACAATGGCGGCATGGGGAAAACCCCCAGACAAACAAGTCTATACATGTCCAAAGGTCACGCCGCATTCACACCAACCGGAAGTGACGTCATATGCAAATTTCTGAGGTCAAAGGTCAACGGACGAAGTTGCGCCCATTTAGCCTTACACTACTTGCATAACAACCTTGCACCCCTTCCGACTAAAAGTGGTTTGGCCCGAGGTCAAAGGTCAACGGGCGTCGAAAAGCATTATATATACTACTCATGTTTCATAACATGCTGTGGCGGGGGTATCTTCCACCCGTCAACCTTTCCACTCTCATATTCCCAATATAGTCTATTTCTTTCCATATACAAGCGTTTTCTGGAATCCATTATTTTACTTTTTCGGGAAGTATTATTTTCACGACAAGCTGTTGAGTTGCTGTTGGCAAGTTATAGCACATGTTTTCGATCTCAATGTATACATTGCTTTTCGACGTTGAGCATCAAGTAAAAATAAACACCAGCTTGTTTCCTTACAGGGAGAAACATTGAACAGTTTGCAGTAGTGTTGCTATTGTCGAATCTTTATCACGGATAAGTACGGTACTATACATTCAAAATTAATTTATTTGTTGTTTCACATTTCCAATAGCTCTGTAGAAGAAAGGGAAATCTTTGATCGTAAAGCAACACATGAAACATCATTTCGGATAAATTCACATAAACCAGCAAAACAAAAGGGGTGACATAGATAGTAACATAGTTACTAAAAGAATAATAAAGAATAAACATAGTTGCAAAATAGAGACAAATACCTTTGTAAATTGGTAGAAAAATTGACTGTATAACGAACCAGTTGAGTACCGTAAATTTGTGTAATCTTTTTAATTTTGAATGAGAAAATGGCAAAAGCCAACTGCTGGTATGTTTTTCCAATTGCATTCTTTCATCGCGTAAATAAGAGGTACACATATAAAAAAGAAATCTTCTAAACATTGGAATGTTTCCTGGGAAACATGGAGAGACCATGATTATGCTTGTCACTGTTGTCAATATAAACACTCAGTTATACTTTGCAGTCCAACTCCTGGTAAACGCGGCAAAATTATTATGCCATCACGCAAAACCAGGAGGTATATGTTGAAGTATATGTTGAACTTGTTTCATTGACATTTAGAATCTGGTCAAAATAATGAAATAAAAAAAAAACGTTCTTATGGATAAAAACTTGCTAAAGGAAATAGTAGCTTTTTCTATCCATATGAAAACGTTATTAAAACTAACGTAGCCAACGTCGTCAGTTTACAAAATATGTTCAACATACCTCAAAAGTTTCAATCTCCTCTAATTAGAAATGTGGAATATCCATTATACAATTTTATCAATTTTGAAGCGAAAATGACAGCTTTGAAGGGAAAAATAACTCCCGGTAAACTCGCCAATGTTAGTTATTTTATCATGTGACATCTAATGGCACATCTAATAAGTACGTTTAATAACCCTACAAAGTTGCAACAACCATCAAGTACAACAGGTGCACACAATGCACACTATGTACCATATAGGCGAAGAAATAACGAGGCAACACATGTACTATGAGAAAAGACTGTAACAATTGGAATACCGGTGTGCTGCGGTACACTGTCCTATACATAGTGTCCGGGAGACACCCCAATCTGGGGAAGAATGTCCTACAGAAAATTTTAACCAGGTACGAGTGTCCTACGGACAACTATCACCTGGGGATTAATGTCCCACCCTGGGGAAGAGTGTCCGTGTTTCATTTGTTGACATGGAGATTATTTGGGAAGAGCACGTGTGATGTTGATTGGAGGTGAGAGGGTATGGGTAGCTTAAGCAGGATTGGCTGGTTCGATGACGTCACAAGGGCATCTAGTCGAATAGCATTATGCCGATTTGCTTTACTTTCAAAATATGTTGAGCATGGAGAATATTTTGTTGGGCAAAGCAAAAGACTTTTTGTGCGATTTAGAGCAACACACGATGAAATATGGAGGATGGGAAATCCCTCAGTAATAGTATATATTCTATTGAATTGGGCTGATGGCCCCCGAGTATCCGAACAGGCACATACATGACGAAATATAGCACCAATATTGTGACATGTTTACGTGCATGGGCACTAAAAACTTCGAATATATATAACCTTTGCCTCGAGACGACATCGCGTCCATTCCCACTCATTTGAGGTGTGTGTTTTGGTCAGTAATGTCGTGCAGGGTATCCCTCCAAAACTGTCACTATGTACAGACAAAGGTCTGTTTTCATGACAGTAGTCTCATACAGGCTGTTTCACCGTCCAGTGATAGTAGAAAATGCGTATTAACCCGCATATTGACCTATCGACGGCACAGTCACGTGATCCAAAGTGACCTTGGGTTCCAGCGCAATTGTGTTTCCGGTACATTTTGTGTACATGCGCAGGGTAAAAAGTCACTTCCGGTGAGGTAACTGTGACGTCTCAGGGGTCAAAGGTCAATATGCGTATAAATACGCATTCTCTACTACTATCCTCTGTGTTTAGCCCTACAGCTTAGGACGGTGTGAGTCTACATATTTTACAGAGATAGAGTGGTTAAACAGTAGACCCCCAGCAAATACAGCGGCTACCCAAACGCCGGCTACGGAAACAGGAATGACAACGCCAGCTACAACAACAACAACAGGAATGACAACACCACCCTCATGGGCAGAGGTGGCCCGCCTGAACGAACAGATTAATGAAATGAGGGAAGACATTGATCAATTAGAAGATGGCAAGTGTAAACTACAAAAACTACTGACTAAGGAAGAGAATAAATCCAACTGTAGCGTGTGTAACATCGAAGAGACCATGTACGCCTTGTTCCCGTGCGGTCACCTATGCCTATGTCAGGAATGCTGGGTATCCCTAACATGTATAGGGGGAACGTGCCACTGAAGTGAGACGGAGGAACCGCATTTAAAGATCAAGTGTCCTGTGTGTAGGACGTGGGTGTCCGGGGTGAAGAAAATTTTCCGCCCGTAAAACAGTGTGATAACACTTTCCAAAGGCCCTTTTCAGGGCCACCCAATCTTTCGAAAGAGGAAGCTTCTAATCCAAAGCACAAAAAATAACACCAACTCCTGCACATGCACACACACCTAGGTAACAATAGGTAAATAACACTTAGTCAATGGAAAAACTTCCTACTAACAGCGCCCCAGGTATTAGTATGAATGTACGGATAAATTTTTGCACAAAATTCGCTATAGCCAATTCTCATGTTAAATCATTGCATATCACTATAACATTAGGGTTGATGTACGCGTCGCTGATTGGTCTCTTCGCCGACGTCCGCGCGCCCATACCTTCCTGGGTTAATTTTCAATCCTCACATTTTGCACAAAATTGGCTATGGCCAATTCTCCATGTTAAATCATTGCGTATCTCTATAACATTGAGTTGATCTACGCGTCGCTGATTGGTCTAATTTAGGTACCAGTGATGCCTGCTGGGTGCCCGCAGAACCCTCACCTTTTGCACAAAATTCGCTATAGCCAATTCTCATGTTAAATCATTGCATATCTCTATAACATTAGAGTTGATGTACGCGTCGCTGATTGGTCTCTTCGCCGACGTCCGCGCGCCCATACCTTCCTGGGTTAATTTTCAATCCTCACATTTTGCTCAAAATTGGCTATGGCCAATTCTCCATGTTAAATCATTGCGTATGTCTATAACATTAGAGTTGATCTACGCGTCGCTGATTGGTCTAATTTAGGCACCAGTGATGCCTGCTGGGTGCCCACAGAATCCTCACTTTTTGCACAAAATTCGCTATAGCCAATTCTCATGTTAAATCATTGCATATCTCTATAACATTAGAGTTGATGTACGCGTCGCTGATTGGTCTCTTCGCCGACGTCCGCGCGCCCATACCTTCCTGGGTTAATTTTCAATCCTCACATTTTGCACAAAATTGGCTATGGCCAATTCTCACATCAACAGACAAGTCTGGACATGTTCAAAAGTCACACTCAATGAACACTAACACCCATTTTGAATTTTCTACTATTTTTTATTAACACAATAGAATGAACGTCTTCACCACAGTAGACTCTGGGTATTGAATTTTAATACAATTATACGCTATCAAGGCGCTTCAATGAACATAGAATGAACATAGAATGAACATAGAATGTAGGAATACGATAATGTCTGAATGTTTCAATGCAATAAGACTTGAAATGTTCAATATTTATACAACAAGACTAACACAGTAGAATGAACGTCTTCACCACAGTAGACTCTGGGTATTAATTTTTTTAATACAATTATACGCTATCAAGGCGCTTCAATGAACGTAGGATGAACATACAATGTAGGAATACGGTAAATGTCTGAATGTTTCAATGCAACAAGACTTGAAATGTTCAATATTGATGCAACAAGACTTGTTTGAACTCATCATCGTATTTCCGCCCCTGGTGCACGTAGATGTAGGTAGCAATCTGTTCACGTGGAATTCTGGGTGGACAGGCAGCTTCCAATGCCTGGGCAATTTGCTCCTCGGTCACGTCCTGTAGTGCCTCAGTGATGAGCGCATTTGATGGTATACTATTGTCCACACACGTATGCGTGTTGAAGACCCCGTCCTTGTTCACACAGCCTGCACATTGCTGGATACGCAAGTGTCGAATGCGAGGTCTGAGATGATCCAAGAATGTGTCGATGTACTTCTAATAAATATACTGAGACACCTGGTGAGACAGGGCTTCATGAATTAGAGCTGCGAGACTCTGCAGCTTCCGCCACGCCATTATTTTCAAGGTGACGCCCTGAGGACAAGGAATACGCTCTTGCGTATCTGACCTCATTTTCCATTTCCGTATATGCACCAGGAGCATGTCGTTGAATCTAGCACAGCTCACAAAGATGTCGTCACCCACATAAAATTTCGCTTCGTCACTCCCCTGGTC